>CALSBZ010022389.1:0-15327 GCA_943591055.1 Gobionotothen gibberifrons
TTTTTTTTTTTTCATTTTCAGGCCCCCCCTAGAACCGCCCCTGGTCCCAGATAGCGCCTCCGTTTATTATTGTCGAGTCACACTACACTCTCCTTCACCACTCCAGGACAGACTGCGCATGCTCACAACACATGACCTCTCAACCCAATGCTTACATGCGTCCCCCCTTACTGAAAGAAATGTCCCCATTTCCACACACAAGGTGAGAACACAACAAAACATAAAAAAACAATACACATCCACAGCCCAAATAAAACTTCAACTTGGTATGACACAACCTATTCCCCTGTCCTGCACACTTGAAACATGAAAAAAGAAAAAAACACAATTATGCAGCATAGAATACACAGGAGAAAAGAAGCACACAAGCATGTAAACACCAGTCACTCAGCCCATAACAAAGTCCATAAAGCGGACAGGAGCCCGGCCCAAGATCACTGTCACTTTCCCCATCGGAAAACCTCAAGCGTCCAGAGCTCTGTGGGGAGACTGCGTCTTGCAACGGAAGAGGCTGAGAAAGGTTTAAGAGAGACCTTGATGGTCCCTCCAAGGGAAAGGCTACCGGCAGGTTGTATCGCCGTAGCCTGTCATAGTGGACAGTTTGGAGAGAGGCTTCATCCCCAAACGGGCTACTTAGTTGGTACGTGACCCCCACTTCCATTCGCCTCTGCACCAGATAAGGCCCCTTCCAGTGGGGAGCCAGCTTACGGCGGCTCTCAGTGGGATCATTTAACCACACCAAATCCCCGACTTCATACGGGACGTGCCTCACTCTGGCGTCATAGTACGACTTCTGTTTGCTGCCACCAATGTAACGTCCGAGGTATGAAGGCTTAAAAGATACTTCTATGTAACAAAAACTCAGGAACTTAGTACTTTTTGGAGCGTCCCAGAAAGGGCCGGCCCTAAGCGAGCTTTGGCTTGGGGACCCCCCTCACTCTAGCGCGTTCTCACTACACACAACACAGAACCAACTTTTGTCTTGTGATGTTAGCATAAGCACACATATTGTATAAATAAGCATGTAAATACCGTGGACCTAACCTGACCCATATGACCCATATGAAAAAGAACTGTAAGCAGATTTTCTTTTTCTTATATTTTACAAATCACTCCCCTTTTAAACTGTATTCTTGTTTTGTCATATAGTATTTCATAACTGTTTCTCATTTATTCTCTCTGGCTGTCCATCTCATAATGTTCACATAGAAACTAGCTGTCAATAGGAATATCATTCAGAAGAATTATAATTTCATGTAAAAATCTGTCACAAAAAGAGGTTGCACATTTAAATTCAGGTGTTGTTATGGCAACGTCAGTGGCCAAACAGCCACATTTACTCCTGCAAATACGTTTTTTGTTTTGCTAGGGGGCCCCTTAGTGGCTGCAGGGCCCTGATCGGCCGCTTATTTCGCTTAATGGGTCGGGCCGGCTCTGGTCCCAGATAGCGCCTCCGTTTATTATTGTTGAGTCACACCACACTCTCCTTCACCACTCCAGGACAGACTGCGCATGCTCACAACACATGACCTCTCAACCCAATGCTTACAGTACATTCCATTTATTGAGCAGGTTTTGTGCATCGTCAAAGTGAGGTCCATACAATTATCCATTCCATAACAAACTCGCGGTACATCGGTCAAAAACCATTTGCCCTTCAGGGTCAGACACACTCAATCAGATGACAAAACAAACCTTAAATACCTGTGCCACAGGGAATCGGACAGCGACACCTTATGGCACACACCGTGAATAACACCCAATTGTGACAGCCCAAAACCCAAACATGAGCTCTCATCTAAATGGCTCTTACACCGGCCCCTAATTGTAAGTGACAGGCTTCCCCAAAAAAGAGAGCCATTAACATCTCACTACTGTTTTATCATCCAGGCATGGATCCAGTTTGTAGATACAGTATAGGATTTGGTTAATCCTTGGCAAGCACAGTCCCTTTTGACTTGTGTGCCATCCAATGCTGATCTCCATGATGTTTGCTGGCCAGTGGCTTCCTGGTTTCCAAAGAAAGTTGGAATATTAAATCAATAGTAGTACTTAAGTACAGTACTTGAGTGAATGTACTAAATGACTTTACACCGACATGTATGTAATTGCAACACTTTTTGCTGCATATATTGGTGTTTTATTTTTACATATACTTCAATATAATTCATGTGCTTTGACACAATGAGTTCCATCTTAACTTAGAAAAATGTGTTCATGAAGACATTAACACGAGCGGGAAAAATCAACGGTAACTTTAATACACCTTTGGAGTTTTGCAAATTGAATTACCCCTAGATTCCACCGGGTCAGTCTGCGCCACGTTACGGCTGCGCCGCGGTTTTGGTCCGGCCTCCTCCGGCGTCATACCCTACCAGGCACGTTTCAGAAGCATTTCAGAAGCGGAGCGTCTTGCCTGCCGGCTCGCAGTTTTTGTTGATTTGGGCATATTTCCTGGACAGGCTACTTTGTACAGACAAAGTTAATAATAATAATAATCTAACTTCTAATTAGTGTCTACAGTTTGTGCCTATTGAGCCGTTTTGAGCCATGTGGGGCAAGCCCCGATCTAGCCCCTCCCTCTCACTGTCAGTGAGCGTGTGAACGTGTACTGTAAAAACTACACTGCGCATGCTCAGAGTATTTTCCTATTTAATGTGTGTGGCAAAGAAATAATGACCATAGCTCGACATAAGATCTGTGGGAAACGTACCTGTTAGATAAATGCACGTTTTGTTCAGCCGGATAATATCCACATGTCTATCCTACTTTTATAATTTCGAATGATAAATCTATCGATTAGATTTTTGAAACTACAAGAAGATAAGGAGGACGTTTACAAAAAAGTAATAGAGATTTTTGTCCAGAAGGATAGGCAAATGGACTTCATCTTCAAGTCAAGGTACTGTAAGACCACCATTTTATTGAAAATGGGATCTTACTAAGAGAGAACAATTCAATATTTAAATGATGAAATTACATTTTTTGGGTATCTTTTTGTTGAACTGTCTGTTTAAAATTAATCGAAGCATCAGACTAAAATAGCTTTTGAAAATAATAGAATATTTTAATTTAGGTCCAAATATAATATTTGTAAACCTGAAGAGTCAATGCCAGTGCCTCACCAGCCATGAACCTCACTGCAGAAGCTTATATTAAACATCTAAGTTTGTTGTGCCCCACTACTTTTGTACATATAAAAACGCCACTGTATATATATAGAAATAATTGAATAAATAATTCAAAGAAATAACATCTCTTTATTGGATATAGTTTATTCTTCATAGTGATTATTTTTTTAAAACAATATTTTAATTTCATGATGATACATGACAAAAAACAACATCAAATCTTATAATAATAGTTAAGAAGCTGGAACCAGCGAATATTCAGCATTGTTGCCAGAAGGATGTTTGAGTAATGTAAAACGGTTATAGATAATTTAAGGGAATTTGCTTCAAGTTTATATAATATATATTATATAATATAATTATAATAAGGATGAGAATAATACAATTAATTATTTTCTATTTTAATTATTTGAAGATATTCTCACATTACACACATTACATTTTTTGTGGTTGCAACGAAAACTGATATTTAATTTGTTTGAATGTTAAAGGTAATCATTTTTATTTAGTATCTTAATTTATAATCTATTAATATCTAATCTATCAAATGTCACACAAAAGAGTAAAATGCCTGTTATATATCCCACAGCCAGAGGGAATTAAAACCTGAAGAAATTCAGTTTATGACCACATAGCACAACGAAAAGCATTACATCTTCATATTCTGGAAGCTGATTCACCAATGTTAGGAACATATCTTAAAGTTGGCATTTCTAAAGAAAAGGAGCATAAGAATAATAAACACAATGTTTAACTCATTTGAAGATATTAATAACAGTGAGTAATTGCACAACACATTTCTAGGATGAAATATTAGTTATATGAAAATGACTTTAAAGATGCATTAGATGTCATCATCGTAATTGGTAATAAGATTTCCTGGAATTGCCCTCTATTAAATCTAATATTATTTTAAAATGTCTCATTATATTTTATCGGAAAAAAACATATAAAAAGTCACAAAATAGGAAATTAAATCCTGTTTTTCGCAGGTCAAGCAGATACATGAACCATTAAAACCCCAAACATATTAACTTCAAAACCATATATAACAAGAGAAAACATTACAACCCTTATCTTATCTCGCTACTGATAGATTATTCAGATCATTGTTGCAGCTGTATTCTGTAACATGAGGACTTTTAGGAAAGAAATACACTTTTCTCTGATAAAAGCCGACAGCAATTCAGCTTTAGAGCTCATCCCTCTTCTTCTCCTCCTCCTTGTGGAAGACTTGTCCATCCGGCTGCTTCCTCCAGGCCACTTGGACGTTGTCGTCCAATCCCTGGGCCCTTAGGTTCTTTTTCGCCTGAGACACAAAAACTCATTATCATTATCTGTCCAAAAAAAACAGATGATTTATCTTTAGTTCACTCATCTGAAATGGTAGTTGTTCCCCTTATGTCTTCCAGTGTAAAGGCTTACCTCAGGTTATGGAATAGTATTTGTACATGTTCCTAATGCATTTGGTGGCATGTGGCTAAGTTTCTGCTGTTTACTTCTGCACATATTTACACGTCTTCTTACTAAATGCTTGGGTCCTGTTATTTGTGGCCAACGTATTGAATGGATAATGGATATATCATTTCATTCATGTTTATCTTGGTCCATTTAATTCGTATAGAAATTCATTTACTACATTTTCTTTAGTTGAATTCATTATTCTTTAATATATATTTGCTTCCTACCTATTTCGTCTCTTGTTCTCATGTCATTTGAATTTCCTTTCTGGTGATTGATGATTTTGCATAAAAGTAGAAAACATAATTTACCTCCACCAACATCGCATCCAGAAAAGCGGGGTCGTTCAGATCCACACCGTTTGGTCTCTCCACCCTCACCTTTATCACTTGCATTGAAACAGGCACAACAGCTAGAAACACAAACAAACTTCATCAGTCACAACATTTATGGTGTCTTATTTTTCAACAGACTCAATATAATCACTTGCTTTGACGTAGCTGTGAATTTTACTCACGTCTGTAGCAAATGAATGGTTTCTTCAGTCCACAGTCCAAGTCCTCCCATTTTCCAGAGTTGTTGAAAGCTGCAGCCACACAAACCTTTAAAACACTGCTAAGGTTAGGTTCATTTACTTTCCAGTACTTGAAGGAGGAGTTGCTTCCATCGGACCACTTCCAGGAGTCTCTGTAAAGGCCGATCCAATAATAATACCCTCCAGGTAACAGCTCATCAATCTGCTGGTTCTCTGCCTGGTTTCTCACACTGGCCAGGTCTGTGTGGTTTTCTCTGCAGTAGCTCTGGGCCTCAGTCCAGTTCATTCCTCTGTCAATGCGGACAAATGTTGCATTCGGCCCTGAAAATGGACCCCAGAGAAGCTGAGTAGAGGCACCACAACATACAGCCTGACATCAATGCCACCTCTCTGGTGGTATTGATGCCTTTATAATATAAAACATTACATTTAAATCCCACATATTTGTACTTTTTAATTTGTAGTTCTGAGGTTTTTCAACACATGAATGTTGGCAAGAAACTTTAGTAGTATCAGTGGTGGATATGTTAGTAAAAGCAGGAGTACAACAATGTGAATATACTGTGTTACAGGTTAAAGCTTCATTCAAATGATATTGATTCTATATGGTTCTTATTCTGTTTAGCACAGATGTATAAGATGTAAAACGTACATACAATTCTAAAACAAGTCTGCAAAAAATTGTATATACATAATTTCCTTTTACGTTATCTTTTAAATGAAACCATGTGAGAATTTTAGTGAAAAGGCAAATGTCTTTAGTGGAACTGCTAACAAAAGAAAAAAAAGTCACAAAGAAAAAAGGTTGGGAACCAATCCGTGTATCTACCGTCCAATTGTTTTTCTTTATGAAACACGTAAACGGAAGAGCTTCTCAGAGGCCTTTTTGCTTTTTACCTTACTAAATGGTCAAATGGTCCTTGGAGCGAGGGGCGGGGCGAAACTCACGGAAGTGATTTCAAAACAAAAGCACTCATTTGCTAAAATCTGGGGTTACGTACTGTAACCCAGTTTCTATGAGTAGCCCTCTAAGGCTATCGCTATTGGGTAATCCCAATGCACCTGTGCAGCACTGACAGACTTAATCCACGCCCACCTATGACGTGGGCCCCACCGCCGGGCTCACTTCCGTATAAATAGGAAGTAGGCCCCACAATCTACTCCCACAACAGCTTTTCTTCAGCTATTCACGGAGCCAGTGGGGCCCGAACCTTAGAGGGCTACGCCTATACTCATAGAAACTGGGTTACAGTACGTAACCCCAGTTCTATATCGTATAAGGCTTCGCCCTCTAAGGCTATCGCTATTGGGTTAAGGGCGAAGCAGGATGTAGTTTACGCCCCACAGGTCCATCCGTTCCCAGAAGCACAAAACACACCTACTCAGTTAATAACCCGTGTCCATTTCGCCATGCGTAATGGAGCATCACATTCCCAGGGAATATAGCATTAAAAAATGAATATTCTCCAACATGGAATGAAGGTAGGCTTACTTAGGCTACCTGTCGTCTATAAAAAGTAGAGACCACGTCTTACTTGTTAAAAACGATCAAGAGAGGGGGAAAAAAGGGCCGCTCTCTAAGTGCCGACAGGCAGGAGAGAGGGCACGCAAATGAGACCCCGACATTACTCAATCTGGCAGGCTATTCAGTACTGAATGTGTCAGAGAGGAATGGGAGACATCCCTCAAATAAAAACGAATAAAAGAACAGGGTGAAGACCAAGATGCCGCAGTGCAATTGTCTTCCACTGTCATTCCTCCGTGCAACGCCGTAGAGGTTGAAATTCCCCTGGTGCTGTGCGCTTTAATGTTCTCCGGGGGATCCAACCCAGAGGAAACATACGCCTGTGACACGGCCTCACACAGCCAGTGTGACAGGCGTTGTGCAGATAGAGGCTGCCCTAACGAGCGCTCTCTATACTGCACAAACAGACGCTGGGATTTGCGTAAAGCAGCCGTACGTGCAATATAGCAGGCCAGCGCGTGCACGGGACAGAGGAGATGAGATGTGGCTTTTTCCTCTGATGTGTGAGGAGGAGGAAAGAAGCCATTCAAGGTTATCACTCTCGAACTGAAAGAGCTTGTGATCACCTTTGGCATAAAAGCCGGGTTTGGGCGCAACACAGCTGAGCTGCCATCTCCTGGTATCCGGAGGCATGACGGAGCCACAGATAGAGCAGACAAATCACTCACCCTTTTAGCTGATGTCAGCGCCAAGAGCAGAGCTACTTTGGCTGACAAAAACTTCAGGGGAACCTGATCTAATGGTTCAAAAGGCGCTTTACCCAGTGCGCGCAGCACTACCGCCAAATCCCATTGAGGCGCTAAAGCGCGTGATACCGGTCTGAGTCTCTGTACTCCTCGTAGGAAACGTTTTGTCAGAGGGTGACTAAACACCGTGCTGGTCTCAAAACCTACGCGGCATGAAGAAATGGCAGCAGCATATGTTTTTATCGTGCTACAGGCCAAATTCCTGTCCAGCAAGGAATGACTGGAGGAATGACAGCACGTGAGGCAGGGGGCACGTAACGGGTCCAAGCCTTTCCCTACACACCAACGCTGGAACGCTGTCCATTTGGCTGTGTAAGATGCCCTAGTGGACGCGGCCCTAGCTCCCTGAATAGTTCTCACAACATCTTGAGAGAGGCCAAGCCCCTCTAAGTGTTCCCGTTCAGGGGCCATGCCCACAAACGTTGGCCTAACACTGGGTGACCGCAGATCGCTCCCTCCACCTGGGAGAGAGCATCCCTGCGCCACGGAATTTCCCACGGTCTCCCTGACAGCATCCGCTGTATGCAGGGAAACCAGGACGCTCCCGTGCGCTCCGGGGCTATTAAGACCGCTATCAGTCGCTCCTCCTGCACTCGGTCCAGGAACCGAGGGATCAGAGGGACTGGTGGGAAAGTGTATAGTAACAGCCTGGGCCAAGGTCTGTGTGCGAACGCGTCAACTCCAAGCTCGTCCACCCCCATCAGGCCCAAGTATTCCGGGACAACAGCGGGATAAACGATGCCCGATGCCCGATGCCCGATGCCCGATGCCCTAGGGGGCCAAGCGGGCGTTTGGGAGACACACCTCAGTAATGCCTTCCTCAACGGACTCACAGCCGCAGCGCAAGCCGCGTAAGAATGCTGGCCGCTCACAAAACCGAGGGGGAAGCAGAGGAGGTTTTCCGAGGCAGAGGACGAGAAGCAAGACCTTCAAACGACGAAAGATGTTTCAAGTGTGGCAGTGTTGAACATTGGATCTGGGACTGCCCACAGAACACTGGCAGCGGAGGCAGCGGAGGCAGCGGAGGCAGAGGGGGACAGCGTGGACGGGGCCATTCACAATCACTGACCTACAACAGAAAAGGGAGGAAGGGGCCCAATCGAGCGAGACGGAAATTCAGCCTGCAGCTTCAAAAAAGGGAAGTGATACACACACACACACACACACACACACACACACACACACATTAAAACAAGCTATTGGTAGCGTGCACCTACACCCAGTGTAAGCACATATGTAAATTATGACGAAGCCTCATTTAAAGAAATGTCCTACACTCACACTGACAATTATAGGCGCTGATTTAACTTTTCTGGTTGACTCAGGTGCCACTCATTCAGTTGTCAAAAAGGCAGATTTGCCAAATTGTAAACTCAGCGGTAGATTTCTAAATTCTATGGGAGTGTAAAGAAGAAGTTCTCAGTACCGTTTCAGTGCAGGGTAATGGCGATGACAGCCACCCATTTCCCACCACAGTAAGACATAGTTTTCTTTTATCATCTGTCTGCCCTATACATTTGTTGGGCAGAGACCTAATCCTCCGCTTTGGCATTGACCTCATTTCTACAAATGAGGGGTTACAAGTCAAGCGCCCATCTCCAACGATGGTTCAAAAACTAAGTTTTGATGACAATCTACTGTCTGTGTACCAATGGCTTGCTGCATTTCCCGTATCACAGGAACTGCTGCATTTGGCACATCAAAATGTCCCCTCACAAGCTGTGTTCATGGATTCTCCTCACTTACACTGTACTGCACATGTAACAGATAGTCCGGACAAATATTTTGAAGAGGGTTTTCTGTTGGAATGTGTAAATGATAACATCATGCTTGAAACAATGTATTGGAGCTCCCTGCGCAGCGCTATTTCTGTCACACTCACACCCACACAACACAAGCTGTATCAAATCCCAGGGGTGGTCCCACACATTTCACTAGCAAGGGGCCCCACTGATAAATGGAGGGATTTGGGTCCATTCGTTAAAGATTGAGAATCTATTACTGATTGGACAGCCACACACACACCTCAGATCATGTACTCTATGTCACATGATGTGTTTAAGTACGATGTCAACTGTAATGTACACGCGCTGCGTACTCTGGTTCTGATTGGGGATGCTTCTGTTAACCCTGTGCCAGGCCCAGGGGAGCCTGTGTTTTCAGGTTACTCTCATATTTCTGAGCTTCCTGCCGCGCTAAAAGATGTGCCTCCGACACTCTGGGCAGCTCACAAATATGACGTAGGTTTAATCCGCTCTGCTGAACCTGTTGTTATCACCCCAAAGTCTACCTACTGCCCAAATCAACCCCAGTACCCATTAAAGCGTGAAGCTGTTGATGGCATTCGGCCACAAGGGGTCATTGTTGCATGTAATGATTCTCCAGTCCGCACTCCTGTTTTTCCGGTTAAAAAGATCCGGGACAAACCTCCTGACGAATGGAGATTTGTGCAAGATTTACGAGCTGTAAATGAAGCCGTACATGCACGCGCGCCGCTCGTTCCAAATTCTTATCTCATTCTCTCTCAGGTTCCAGCCTCTGCAGCATTTTTTACTGTCATAGATCTCTCAAATGCATTTTTCAGTGTCCCTGTACACAAAGACAGTCAATTTTGGTTCGCATTTGAATATGATGGTAAGCCATACACATTCACACGTTTGTGTCAAGGCTACTGCGAATCTCCCACTGTGTACAACCAAGCATTGTGTACAAGTTTGGCCTCACTCCAAGTTTCCAAAGGCACCGCTCTCATACAATATGTTGATGACCTCATGATTTGCACACCCACAGCAGAACAGTGTGAAGCTGATACCATTTCCTTGTTAAAACACCTCGCAGCCGAGGGCCACAAGGCCAGTTTGTCTAAACTGCAATATATGCAAAAGACAGTTACATTTCTGGGTCACATCATTTCAGGGGAGGGAAAAACGCTTTCAGATAAGCGTATTGCATCATTGGCTGCTCTGCCAAAACCTGTCACTAAGCGACAGATTATGTCATTTTTGGGTATGTGTTCATACTGCAGGTCATTCATTCCTAACTATTATGACCTCAGTTCTCCTTCAAGATCATGGGGGAAAACAGAGGCCTGTTGCCTATTTCTCCTCCAAGCTAGATCCTGTAGCTGCTGGCCTGTCTAAATGTCTCTGTGCAGTTGCTGCAGCTGAAAAAGCTCTCAACTCCTCACGTGACATTGTAGGTTATGCACCTTTAACACTGTTGGTTTCACATCCTGTTTCTCTCATCCTCTGTGAACAGAGAACATCACACCTCTCTGCTGCACGTTATCTTAGGTATCACACATGCCTGTTAGACATGCCTAATGTTTATGTCAAGCGATGTAACACTCTGAACCCTGCATCTCTTATGCCTCTTCCAGAAGACGGTGACGAACACGACTGTGTTGCCGAGCTTCTTATTGTATGTACTCCCAGACCTGACTTAAAAGATTTACCCCTGACCAACCCTGACCTCATTTTGTATGTTGATGTACTCAACTTAGTCCATTGAGGGTAAGAAACACTGTCTTGTAATCGTTTGACATGTGGTCCAAATGGGTTGAAGCATCTCCGGTAAACGCACAAACAGCAAATGCTGTGGCTAAAGCTTTACAAAGGGAAATTATTCCTAGATGGGGGATACCAAGCAAGATTTCTAGCGACAATGGTTCACATTTTGCTAATAAAGCCATTGCAGAGATAGGAGAATACCTTGGCATGGACATCAGAAAGCATTGTGCTTACCATCCACAGAGTGGTGGTGCGGTGGAAAGAGAGAACGGTACAATCAAAAACAAGCTAGCTAATTTGAACAGCTAGCTAATTTGAACAGTAATTCAAATCATCATCTCATAACAAAATAAGCTAAGCAAGGCGAATTCAGTGACTTGATTTTTTAAATGAAAACAAGGGACATTTTTTGTTTTGCGGTCCATATCTCATTAAAATATGTAATGTTATAACTATTAAAGAAAAAATGGGGACAATTCTGTTTCAATGTAGTGTTTGACCATTGTAACCGCTGTGCAGACATACTGATAATAAAATATATAGCCCCTCCAAATGTCTGTGCACGTCCCTGGGTCTTTAACGCACCGGCACCAATACAATATGTAAAACATGTAATCACACACAGTGATATAGGTACCCAGGTACTCCCCGTTCTGCCCTATCTGCACCACGGTGATGCTGCTGTCATCGCTCGCCTCTCATCCGGTGGTGCCCTCGGGCTCCCTCCGCTGCCACACTGCCCAGCACACTGGAGATCACTATCCCGTCGGGGGTCGCCAGTCTCTGGCACTGTTATTTTGGGGGTCGCGGGCTGAAAACTCTCATCATACTTAATCGATTGTAGCACATGGTATATATATATTGTACGACTTTGTCATTTTGGAATGTTTATGTATTCCCTCATACTGTGCCTTTCACGCAGACAATAAAAGTGAATTTTGAAATGACGAATAGATGTTTCAAGTTTATTTGCATTAAAAACGTGTTTTTAAACCCTTCTGTTCAAAGTTGATATTTTGTTTCTTAAAACATGAAATCTTTAAAAACATGCTGTTTGCCATTTTTTAAGTTTGATGGAAGAAATTAAATATAGGTCACTGACATGGAGCTTTAGGCCTGCAATGCTTTACAAAAAAATGTTGATTTTGTTTTGAAGAGTGAATATGGATGTTAAATTTACAAATTAGTATGAACAGGATCTTGAGCCATGAAGCTTGTTTTTTAAAGTACAGAAACATTCAGAATGCATGACGATTCCTTCAAAGGTTTTGTAATAGACGCCTAGTACTCTTAATTTAGTTAATAATACATTTGAATTATTGAGCTCATTAGTGGCCTGACTGGCCCTCCTAATTTGATCTAAAAAAAGTAAATGATGATCATTGTGAAGGGGTGTCCAGCCCATATCAATAATACACCAAACTACAGGCTAATGTGAGATTCAGATTCAGAACTTAGTTTTAAAAATCATGTTTTCATGTTATAGTAGGCCTACGTTACATGAACCTGTTTGAAACCTTAATGACCCCATGATGTGATTATTTATATCTTAAAACCTTTAACAACTATATTTAGATGTTCATAAATATCTACGTTTATGTATAACTACATGTGTAGCAGTTAGACAAACATAATTAATAAATGATCTCATTATTACCTATTTTATATGTATTAACAAATTAAGTTTACTAAACCCCCTTTTTGTTTTAATTTATTAATTAGACAAAATGATTTGTGCTTAAAGTCATATACTGTTGTGTCTCAAACGGATAGACTAGGTTATTCATTAATTTGCCTGATAGTTGCTTAACATGCTACAATAACATTTGCAATTCGTTTTTAATCTGCCATGTACGGTCTCTCAGCCACCGTCGTGTCAGGTGGGCGTGTCGTGTAGAGTCGTCAATTTGCTTTTAATCTCTCAGCCACCGTAGTGTCGTGTCAGGTGGGCGTGTCGTGTAGGGGGCGTGTCATGTAGGGGGCGTGTCGTGTAGTGTCTGTAGTGTCCGCGGCCGCAGCTGGACCATATTGATTTAGCAAGGTAAAAAGTAAAAAGCAAAAAGGCCTCTCAGACGCTCTTCCGTTTACGTGTTTCATAAAGAAAAACAATTGGACGGTAGATACACGGATTGGAACCGCTAGTTAGATAAAGACCAATGCATTGTATTTCAGAAGCTTAAAATGTGATTTTAAATGTGTAATATTAACTTTAAGTTTATATTCTTACCTGTGACATCAAAGCAGAGCACCCTGAAGCTGGAATTACAAGGATAATCAGACCATGTTCCACCAGAATGAAACAATGCACATTCTTCCTTTTGTTCACCGGGCCAGTTGTTTGGTTGTCCAGGCCTCCATTGTCTGAACTCCGTCTGCCCCGGTCCGTAGAAGCTTGGGTCTGACATCGACCACCTCCAGGTGTCCCGGTCCTCGTACAGCCCTATCCAGGCTGACTGAAAGCAATACATTGTTATATAAATTATTACATCCTGTTGAAACTTTTAAAGCTGCTGCTTAAGAAAATGTGTATGTTTAATAAAGAGAAGGTTTGCCTTCATGAGACCAGCCTTGGTACGTGGTGATCTAATGGGAATCCCCTCAAGTCAACATTCATTTACAGCCTTGTTACTCTGAACCTCTTCAACTTTATTACAGGGTTTTATGCTATAGCTTTGGCTTAAAACATGTTCAGCTCTGTTTTAATACTCAGGTTCCCATAGGACTTTAAAACAGGTTTAGCTTTCTGTAATAAACTTTTTTAAATTTGACTCTAAAAGAAATGTAATTCATTTGAATCGAAAGACAGAGAAAAGTGACCTCACTTGTTTGTATTGGCCTGCCATGTCGTTCAGGAGCTCCACAACCTCCATGCTGTCTACAGTGGCCAGGTCTGTGTGTTTCTCTCTGCAGTATCTCTGTGCTTCAGACATGTTCTTTGCTTCATAAACAAAATGGTACTGTCGTTCAGCATGTGAGGAAACAGCCCTCAGCCCTGCAGAGACACAGACACTTTGATTAGATTCAATATCAATTACTGAACCCAGTTCTCTAAATTACATTAGAGTTAAACTGTAAATTAAATAACTTAAGTAATTAAGTAAAACCAAAATAGAAAGTACAAAAAATTGCTAATGGGATAACATATTTTAAATAAAAATAATAATTACCTGAAAGAGCGATGATGATCAGAAGAACTGTTTCCATCCTTGTCTCTTCCCTGTTCCTCTCTTTTGGAATGAGACTGTAGATGTGCAGCTGTTGACATTATACATTAGGAAAAATGCAAAGTGGATATGGAACTGACACCTTTTTTACATCAGTTTACTTACATTTGCACATGCATTTCCAAGGAAAGACCAATAGAGTAATATGGGCGTAGGACTGGTGACACACAGAAGGAAAACCAAATTCATGCCCATAAACAAATAAAATGCAAAAAGTCTGAAACAACACTGATCATTTCATATAATGAGAAACGTTTACAGTTTACAAGCCAATACATTTAAAAGATCACAAAACCATTGTAAGAATTATTGCACTAACTTCCAGCTTCATACTTTGGGTATTCCAGTAAAACATTTGTACATGCTTTAATGTTATATAACATTTATTTTTCTTTGTGTCTGTTTCTACCTGTTTCAAACGCTTTGTTTTAGCTGCTCAAAAGGATTTTACTCTCAAGGCAAAGGCTTGAGTCCATGTTCACCCTCTGATGGTGTTTACTGCAAACCAAAATGAACTGAGACACATTCAGAATGTTTAGAGCTGCTTTACAATTAAAAAACCTTTATGTTTCAAAACCTCACTTTTTAGTCTAAAAGGCATTACCTATATTGTTTTAAAAAAAGCGTCTTGTCATCCAGGATCTTGCATATATTCTGGCCAAACATCTCTCACCAAAAATCTTCTACATATCACCCAACAGGAAGACATCTGTCATGCAAAAAGGTCAGGCGCAACAATTGCTTTCGTTGGCAAATAATAAGCATGTAGCTGAATTACATATTTTAGACTTCAACTTTGTTAAAAAATGTTATTACCATTTACTTGAACTATAGCAACAAACAAATAGTTGCCACAATGAAGTGTCTTTTACATTAATAGAACTTCATGTTGTTAGGTTTCCAATGCTTTAAAGGGTCTAAAAGGTCAGTCTAAGTCACTAGTCATTACTGGCATGGGCTAATATTAAAGATTGAACTTTAGAAATGATAGGAAAAGATAATAGTTGCTTTATTGTTCTTTATGTTTTTTGAGTACAGCTCCAGTTAGATAAATAATGGCATGTGAATAAGCAGACTGCTGGCACGCATGTTTTGGTGCTAACAGTTATCAGATATAACATTCAAATGATGTGTTTGCATATAGTTAGGAAGGCCGGAGCAGCTCAACAAGAGAACACTCCGAGGCTAAAACTGAC
>CALSBZ010022400.1:0-11925 GCA_943591055.1 Gobionotothen gibberifrons
GCAGCAGCAGCAGCAGCAGCAGCAGCAGCAGCAGCAGCAGCAGCAGCCGCACCATGGCAGAGTTTTCTTCAACATCGTCTACCGGTCGCAAAAGAAAAACTGTAATGGAGCAAATTATGAAGAAAAATAAAGTGGAAACTAGGAGAAGTCAAACCAGAGTCAATATCGGAGTTGCTTTTCAACTATGGCGACTATTTACGGAGCACACCGAGCTGATATGTAACGTTACCGGCGCAGCCTGCTCTCAGCTAGACGTAACATTTGTAATACATTTTCACAAAACAAACATGCTAGCTTCAAAAATATAAGCACTGACAATAACTGTGTTATACATTTGTTTTACATTCATTATCATGATCTTGTGCACGTTCATGTGTGTTGGAGGAGGTGCTCTGTAGGAAGTCTGAAGGAAGGGGCGGATTCTTTTCGGTTGTGTACTTTGGAATTTTTGTGGGACAGGTTCCATGTGAGGAGGTTCTATGCAATCACTGCTCTTTCAACTTTCACTCTTTGGTGTAACGTGACTTTTATTTGCATACCTGCTCTTCTCACAGGCTGCCGGTGCTCAGCCCTCCCAAATCATGTTCAATTGACCTTTTCCCATTAAAAGGGAAAAAACTGTCTTACCCAGGGAGCACTGCTTCCCTGCAGGTACTCAAAGCTGCACGTGCGTTATGTTAGCGCTCAGGTGTTGACATTAGTGCACCTAAACACCCTAAACTCCATCCTCTGCTGTTGTCTGTTTAATTAGAGTGAAATTAAACACTTGTGTTACAAGGTTGGTTAAGTACGCGCTACCAATTTAAAACACTGCCACACTTTCTTTGCTATAGCCTAACACGGTTATGTGTTTTTTGCATATACTGTTTGTGGCATAGACTGGGGCTTATATTGTTTATTCGCCTGTGTTTGCAACCTTGATGTTTTGTATTCATGTAGCCTAATGCTTAGTGTACTCTGGTTCATTCCAGTTACTCTACTCAGGAATGCATATTTTGATCATTTATTGTAATATGTATTTTAAGTGCGCGTCATTTTACTTGAGTAGGAAACTGTAGTAGATCTACTCTTTTCATCTCTGCTGTACACACTAAACTCTTTGATTTCAGTTGTGAAGGTCTTCATCTCCACTTATATATATTTATTTTGTTATTTCAAATAAAGGGCAGTATAATTAAACCTGGAGTAGACTGAGAAGGACGTTGCTTGTTATTCAATGTAATAATGGTTTACTGATACACATGCTTATATTTTATAAGGGAGTACTGGCACTGTTTTCCCCCTCTTCAAGTACTGTGCCAAACCCACAGCTGAACGCAGCAGACGTTGGGATGCAAAATACGACCAACAGCTGAGGGAAGATATCCTTTCCTGCTGGGACGACACCAGGGCATCCCACAGCAGAATCTATGCAGCAGGGAGAACCTGGTCCTTACTGGTCAACACACTCTCACTCCCTAAGCGTCCAGGAGCGACGCTTAGTCAGGATCCCGTGGCGTCCAGTTGCGACGCTCCGAGGCTCCTTCTGCGTCATCAACGGACGCAAATAGCTTTCAACTGATTGTAATGTATTCCCATCGCCGTCGGTATTTGACGCTCGTGGAACCACAGCATCCGCTTCGGTCGGCGGCTGTTAAAGGCAGTTAAAGGCAATGTGAGCGTCCATTCCCATTGGATAACGGAGAATTGTACACCAGGAAGTAAGTATTCCCCTTACTGTCAATTGATTTGACAGTGATATCTCCACTACTCATCAACTCAAAAACACCAGATTATCCTTGTTGATTGAACGACATTGATAGGTTTTGTGAACATTTTCTTGTTGCCCCAGCTGGTCGACACCTCTTTTAGCAGAAACAAAGGCTACATTAATGTATTAAATCGATGTTAATCCAGGTGGATGTGGAATTAACGGATTAATTTACAAACTCTTCAACTACAACCGTAGTTGTATTAAAAAACATGTTAGAAGGCCTCACGAAATGCTTTAATGTAAATTAAAATTGAAATGTGAAGGAATGTGTGTACAACAAAATACATCCTTACGAAATACGAAACCGGAAACAGACGTAGGCAAGATCCTCAGCTCGATTTAGCCGCAAAGCACGCTTGGATTTGGTGTTTATAAGATGTGAAATCCGAAAACATATTTTAAAAATAAAATAATACATTATTCCGAGTGTGCTTGCTTTTCTCTTGGAAAGTCTTCACATAACGGCCTTGTAATACACGGTTCGGCTGCATTAAATATGAAATATCTGCCGTAGTTGTATATTTATAGAGCCCTGATGAGAAACATGAGGGCTTTGTAGAGACAAACAGGAGGAAATGCCGCCAAACTGAACACGTGACGTGGATCCTAAATATATCAGCAGTTAAACAACATCTTACATTTCTTTTCACACAATACCCCTCCTTGCAGTATCAACAATAATTCGGCTGACTTTTATATTTGATCCAATTGGTACATTGACTGTATTTACACCATAACGGTGCACAGCTGATAGAAACGGGCACCTAGTGGTTAAAGCGCGTTATTGCATTTTTATTATTTTTATTATTAGATAGTAATAGAATCCCTATAAAGTATATTCATTACTCGTTATTCTCTACTAATAGTTAATTAAAGACTGTATATAATGACTATTTTGCACATCCCTTTCAAGATTTCAAGATTTTCTAAGGTTTATTGACATATTATATTACATTACATGTTACTTGTTATACGCTTTTATCCAAAGCGACTTACATACTCAATACTGTGGGCAATCCCCCCAGGAGCAATTTGGGGTGAAGTGTCTTGCACAGGGACACAACGACATGCTGACTGCAGTGGGGTTTGAACCTGTGCCCCCCTGATCCCAACACCAACGCACACCCACTGCGCCACACGCCACATATCATAGTATACACAACTACGGTGTATTTGTATTTATTTATAGAGGGACCATGCATACAAAAACATTAATCTCAGCAAAGAGAAGAGATGCAATATGCCAGATTATAGCTAATAGCTCATTTCCATCTGTGGTCCTCAGGCAGGTTCATAACAATCAATAAACAAATAATGACATTGCATGATCTCTATCAGTCAAACCATTTTAAAACCTGATTTAAGTACAGCTCAATAAATTAATACATAGTACACTTGAAATACACTTACATGATCTGCTTAAACAAGTGCTTAAACATAGCAATGTTAACTATGTTTAAGCATTTATTTAAACTGATATTATACATGTATTATACTCTCTGTAGATAGTATAAGAAATGTGCACAATTTGACAGATTAATGGTGGAGGTATACACACATATTGATACAGTAGACGTCTTGTAATGCACTGTTGAGGAACCTGCGACCCAAGTTTTTCATTCATTGCATAACTACACCGTAGTTGTATATGTGTATGTGTATATGTCAATAAACCTTAGAAAATCTTGAAATCTTGAAAGGGATGTGCAAAATAGTCATTATATACAGTCTTTAATTAACTATTAGTAGAGGATAACGAGTAATGAATATACTTTATAGGGATTCTATTAATATCTAATAAAAAAAAAAATAAAAATGCAATAACGCGCTTTAACCACTAGGTGCCAGTTTCTATCAGCTGTGCACCGTTATGGTGTAAATACAGTCAATCTACCAATTGGATCAAATATAAAAGTCAGCCGAATTATTGTTGATACTGCAAGGAGGCGTATTGTGTGAAAAGAAATGTAAGATGTTGTTTAACTGCTGATATATTTAGGATCCACGTCATGTTTTCAGTTTGGCGGCATTTCATCCTGTTTGTCTCTACAAAGCCCTCATGTTTCTCATCAGGGCTCTATAAATATACAACTACGGCAGATATTTCATATTTAATGCAGCCGAACCGTGTATTACAATGCCGTTATGTGATGACTTTCAAAGAGAAAAGCAAGCACACTCGGAATAATGTATTATTTTATTTTTAAAATATGTTTTCG
This sequence comes from Gobionotothen gibberifrons, assembly GCA_943591055.1. Classification (NCBI taxonomy): domain Eukaryota; kingdom Metazoa; phylum Chordata; class Actinopteri; order Perciformes; family Nototheniidae; genus Gobionotothen; species Gobionotothen gibberifrons. Next base: position 3,973 of record CALSBZ010022400.1, read on the forward strand.
GATTTCACATCTTATAAACACCAAATCCCAGCGTGCTTTGCGGCTAAATCGAGCTGAGGATCTTGCCTATGTCTGTTTCCTGGTTTCGTATTTCGTAAGGATGTATTTTGTTGTACACACATTCCTTCACATTTCAATTTTAATTTACATTATAGTATTTCGTGAGGCCTTCTAACATGTTTTTAAATATAACTACGGTTGTAGTTGAAGAGTTTGTAAATTAACATGAACCGAAGCTGTTGCCTGGCAACGCAATCACACAACGTCACGTCCGTTAATTCCACATCCACCTGGATTAACATCGATTTAATACATTAATGTAGCCTTTGTTTCTGCTAAAAGAGGTGTCGACCAGCTGGGGCAACAAGAAAATGTTCACAAAACCTATCAATGTCGTTTAATCAACAAGGATAATCTGGTGTTTTTGAGTTGATGAGTAGTGGAGATATCACTGTCAAATCAATTGACAGTAACGGCCCGTCCACACTACAGCTTCGACAGCTTCAAAAACGGTTTCCAACGCGTCTGCCCATTCACTTTGAATGGGGTGACGTCACGTTGCCTCGCTTTTCGCCGAACTGAATTGTGGGTAGCATAGCGGTCCGTCTCCGCCGTCGGCTGCAGAAGTTGAACAATGTTCAACTTCTGCAGCCGGAGACGCCGGAGTAGCCAGCGCCAGCCAATCAAATCCCGTTTCTGAAAATCTGACAGCTCAAGCCCTAGCCCATGCAAAGCCCGGCTGTGACCGAGTGACAGGGACAGAATCTCCGAGGCACAGGAGCCTTCATGCATATCTACACGGACCACTGCGGTAAGCATGTTGTAACTTCCGGTTGTTGTCAGTCATCTCCGGGTATCCTGTGAGCCTGTTCTGCTGCTAATAGCTTATTATCTTAACTTAATCGATCGTTTTAAAACTCTTGATCACGGCAACTGCCTGACGTTGTAATCACACGTTACTACAGCTTAAGCACTCACAACTCTCCTTCTCTTAGCGACTGTAACTCCACTGTTGCCTACACTCTTTTCGGGTTTGCTAACGGTAGCTACTTTAGCTACTTTAGCTTGATAGCTAGCCATGGCTCTTTCCCCACACTCGGGTGCTACTTCCTGCTCTACCTGTCTCATGTTTGGTTACTTCCCTGCCTCCTTTACTGGTACCGGTATATGTGTTAAATGTAGTATAGTTGTTAGGTTGGAGGCGGGAATCATAGCCATAGAAGCCCGGCTCCGCATCTTAGAAAGTAACTCAGCTACAGTAAAGCCCATGTTAGCCGGTGCGGACTGGCAAAAGGTAGCTCCTATTAGCCGTCCCCCGACACCTCCCGAGCAGCAGGGAGACTGGGTGACTGTTCTGAAGGGGCATAACGCGAAACCCGCAGGTCACCACCAACCCGTTCACGTATCTAACAAATATTCCCCACTCAGCGAGACACCCGCTGAGAAGCCAACTCTGGTTATTGGTAGCTCTATTATGAGACACGTGAATTTAGAGACCGAAGCCTCCACAGTCACATGCATTCCGGGGGCCAGAGCGGGCGACGTTGAGGCACATCTTTAACTGCTGGCTAAAAATAAATACAGTAGGATTGTTATTCACGTCGGTGGTAATGATGTTCGTTTACGCCAATCAGAATGCACCAAAGTTAATGTGGCGTCGGTGTGTAGTTATGCTAAAACAATGACGGACACCGTAATCTTCTCTGGCCCCCTCCCCAATCTGATCAATGATGACATGTATAGTCGCACGTCATCATTTCAGCGCTGGTTGTCTTGGTGGTGCCCAGAAAACAATGTGGGCTTCGTAAATAATTGGACAGCCTTCTGGGGAAAACCTGGTCTGATTAAGAGGGACGGCATTCATCCTACTTTGGGAGGTGCACATCTCATTTCGGCAAACATTTCAGGGCTTTGTGGACTTAATCCATGACAAACTGGAGTTGAGACCAGGATGCGGAGTCGCAGTCTTACACGCTTCTCTGCGCTTCTCTGCCTGCGTGTCAGAGGAAGTAGGTATTATGGTTTCGAGCATTTCAGTGCACTTTGCAGAATTATCCAGTGATTCGAAACGGGTAAAGAACGTGTTTAGTTCGTTAGCAAAACAAAATTCATTTTCTGTCACAATGGGTTTAGCTGAGGATGACATTCCTGTCATGGTTTTCATGGTGTCCCATACTTTTTTGGGGTTTTTGGCTTTAAAAGCATTTTCCAAAAGCTCTCTGTGTGCCAGTTTTGATTCCCTCAATTTTACTTTCAGTTCTTTCTCTGTCTGTTTAAGTGCTCCATAGTCTTTGTTTTTGAAAGCTATTTTCCTGGTATTTATAACGGTTTTAATGTCCTTGGTCACATACGATTTATTATTTGGAAAGATTTGTATTTCTTTAGTGGGAACAACTAGTTATACACAGAAGTTGATATAATCATTGGTAACAGTAGTTATTTCATCTAGTGAACCTTCCTGAAAAATGTCCCAATCTGTCCAATCAAAACAGGCTTTCAATTGTTCCCTACTTTCATTTGTCCATGTCCTTATTACTTTCTTTTCCGGTTTACTTCTCTTCAGTTTGGTCTTATACACTGGTATCATATTCACAACATTATGATCAGAGTTCAGTATTGGTGGTCTACATTTAGTCACATAGGCTCCTTTAACATTTACAAAGCATTTGTCCAGGATATTGTCTTTTCTGGTGTGATCCTTAACATACTGTTCAAACCCAGGTAACACAGTCTCCAGGCGACATTGGTTCATGTCCCCGAGCACTATTGCCGGTGCATCGGGGTGGCTGAGTTGCAGCTCGTGGACACAGTCAGCGATGGAGCCGGCCGCCAGTGACGCTCTGCCGCTGGGAGGCACGTAAACAACAAACAGTAAAATACACCCGAATTCTCTAGGCAGATAGAAGGGTCTTAACGTCATGCCGAGAATTTCTACGTTGGGATCACAGGTTTTACATTTTACTGAGTATGATCGGCACCACAGATCATTAATATACACACAAATACCGCCTCCTCTGGTTTTCCCCGAGTTCTCATCCCTGTCTGCTCGAACAAGGGTGAATCCGGGTACTTCAAAGAGAGATTCAGGCATCGTAGATTGTAGCCAGCTTTCCGTGAAACATAGTAAAGAGGCCTCACGAAATTCATGACAGTACCTTGTGTATATCCTTAGTGTGTCCACTTTGTTGCTCAATGAGCGCAGATTTGTCAGAATGATGGATGGAAGTGGTGGTCGGCTGAATCTCCGCCGTAGGCGATTCCGAACGCCTCCCCTCCTTCCTCGTCTCTTTTTCCTGATGTTTCTCAGAAGCTCCCGCGGGATGTCATCCAATAACGAAGAACACAGGTGGCTTGGTGTATTCGTAGCAGGCCGATTGCATTGTAGCTCCAGCATAGCCTCACGGCTGTAGCAGCGTATAGGCCGGGCCTCCTCGCCATACCTGTTCGTGTTGTGGCTCAGGTGTGTTTTAAAAAGTTGTATGGCCAGACATGGTCCGCAGAAGGCAAATGTAATCCACAGGATCAAAAGCATGGTCTCTCATAAACGATGTTGCATACAGACAAACAACCAACGTTTAGACACTAATTAGCCCAAAACAAACAAAAAACAAAAACAAAACACAAGACTGACGGACGGAGCAACTAAGACGCGGTGCGCAGCCGAGCAGCGCACACATGCGTCCAATTCTATCAGTTTCCCAGTTACACAGGAAGTCAGTCAGAGTTGGGGGTGCATGCAGCGTCTCGCAGCGGAGTAACTGTGGTGCGGAGGGGGGGGGGAGCCTCGCAGTTTTTCAGGTTGATATGTGAAGCTCATTAGCTAGCCAACATGTATCTAGCAAATGTTTAGCAAAATATTAGAAGTGAGGCTACTAGACTAACGTTAGGTCTACTGTAATAGCCTCACTTTTAATAGTTTGCAAAACATTAGCTAACACTAGTGTTTTGCAGTTGCAAGCAGCTCATTGGGATGTTAGACAGACAGGCATTGTTTTGATATAATAAATTAAGCATTATTGTAAGTTAAGCATGTCAGCCTGCAGCCCCACTTCTTGACTCTCTAACTCATTGCATATGGCTGCACTAAAGAAAAGGGCACAGAGAGGAAACCAGTTGTAAGATGTTTAAAAGTTAAACATAATATATGCTTAAATGCATTTCAAAGATGTTGTGTTGAGTTGTGTTGGAGTTTGTGTTATTCTACATTTTGACACCAACATTCTCTGATTTTACTGGAAAAAAAATATATATATATATATATCGGTTCCAAATATCGGTTATCGGTCTCCTTGATTACTAATAATCGGTATCGGTATCGGCCTTGAAAAAGCCATATCGGTCGATCCCTAATCTAAATAAAATTCAAGACTGCCTTAAGGACTTAAAAACGTGGATGACCTTAAACTTTTTGACCAAAACTGAAGTTATTGTACTCAGCCCGAAGAATCTACGAGACAAATTAACTAAAGATATACTAACTATGGATGGCATTAATTTGGCCTCCAGTGAGACTGTAAGGAATCTTGGTGTTATATTTGATCAGGATTTATCCTTTAATGCCCACATAAAATCTATTTCAAGGACCGCCGACTTCCATCTACGTAACATTGCAAAAATCAGGCATATCTTGCCTCAAAACGATGCAGAGAAACTAGTCCATGCATTTGTTACTTGTAGGCTGGATTATTGTAACTCCTTGTTGTCAGGGTGTACCAAGAAGTCAGTTAAGTCGCTTCAGCTGATTCAAAATGCTGCAGCTCGTGTACTAACTAGAGTTAGGAGAAGGACCACATTACTCCTGTTCGTGCTCCCTATAGAACACAGGATGGAATTTAAAATTCTTCTTCTCGCCTACAAAGCCCTTAATCTTACCTTAAATAACTCATTATACCCTACTGTCCTACTAGGGCATTGCCTTCCAAGAACGCAGGGTTGTTGGTTGTTCCTAGAGTCTCTAAAAGTACAATGGGAGCCAGAGCCTTTTCTTATCAAGCTCCACATTTGTGGAATCAGCTTCCAGTTTGTGTTCGGGCGGCAGACAGCCTATCCGTTTTTAAGAGTGCGCTTAAGACCTTCCTTTTAGATAAAGCTTATAGTTAGGGGTGATTAGATTCAGCCCCTAGTTTTGCTGATATAGGCTTAGTTTGTCGGGGGACATCTTACTTCTTCCTTCTCTCTGTCTGTACCTGTGTACTCTCATGTTCCGATTAACCCAGCTTCCCCAAATTTCTTTCTTTTTGGTGTCTTTATACGCCGGGATCCGGAGTCATGGATGATCCTGTTGCTGCAGTCCTGTGTCCTGGATCGCGAGCCCGGATCTTGAGTCGTGGCTGTTGCTGTGGTCCTGGATCATAAGTCCTAGATGGATGTCCTCGTGGATTCATCTTCCTATTATACACACATGCATTTCCAAACATTTGGACTACCTATGTTGCAAATGTATTATCTTTTTTTTACACACGGCATCTATTGCACTTCTGTCCGTCCTGGGAGAGGGATCCCTCCTCTGTTGCTCTCCCTGAGGTTTCTCCCATTTTTCCCCTTTAAACTGTGGGTTTTCTCTGGAAGTTTTTCCTTGTACGATGTGAGGGTCTAAGGACAGAGGATGTCGTATTGTCATACTGATATTCTGTACAAACTGTGAAGACCACTGAGACAAATGTAACATTTGTGATATTGGGCTATATAAATAAACATTGATTGATGATTGATTGATAGCCAATCAAACCGCGTCTAAGCTGGGAGAGATATCCCGCCGTTCATTTCTATATTTCAAAAAAAGATGGAGGAGAAACTAATTATCGCCGTAGCAAATCACCCGGTTTTGTATGACCAGACCCTCTTCACCTACCGGGATACAAACCGTAAGAACCAGTCATGGAGGGAGGTGGCAGAGACAGTGGGTGAAACTGGTAGGTTTTCGCCTGTTTGGGGATTTTATATCCAGTTTACTTCGTTTTAACATTGCTATTGCTTTGTATGTCGGGGGCGGGAGATTCATGTGATTGGTTGTTGGTCGCGGTGCTCGAATAAAATCCCCAAGCTTCAGACACGCCCAGCTCCAAGCTTTTTTTGAAGCTGTAGTGTGGACGGGCCGTAAGGGGAATACTTACTTCCTGGTGTACAATTCTCTGTTATCCAATGAGAATGGACGCTCACATTGCCGACGGCGATGGGAATACATTACAATCAGTGGAAAGCTATTTGCGTCCGTTGATGACGCAGAAGGAGCCTCGGCGCGTCGCAACTGGACGCCACGGGATCCTGACCAAGCGTCGCTCCTGGACACTTACCCCTAGTTTCCACCGGGTCCGTCTGCGTCGCGTAACGTCCGTTCCTTTCAAAGAGCCGTTCAAAAGAGCCGTTTTTTTTTAAAAAGGGGGCGGGGTTACTAGGTTTATCTGCGAAATAATCACCAGGATAATGATTGACTGTATTGCCAGACCTAATGTCAATAATCTGCATTGTAAACATGTCATTCATGTCAGTGAATGTACTTTGAATTTACCCTCTGTATGTGTTAAGTAAATAAAGTTGCCTTGCCTTGAATGAAATGCATGCAACTCTTAATATTAGATATTGTGTTTTTAAGAGGCGATGGAGATTATTTGTTGACCCTGCTTTAAAGGATATGTTGCCTTTACAAATGGTGCACTTTATCACTGCCTGGGTTTTGGTTGAAGTGCATCGTGTTTGGCTCATTTTCCATCTGAAAAACCCGCTTGTTATGACCTCTCTCTCTCGCGTATTCCGTTAAGACCCACCCCATCTCACTCCTCGTGCTGAAACCTACCAATCAGAGTAGGGGCGGGTCTTCACAGAATACGTTTGGGGAGCAAAATCAAGCTTTTTAAAAGGCGAGTGGATTTTGGCAGGCAGTGAGTGCGGACCAACGATTGAACGATAACAAGAACGGCTCTCACCGAGTACGACTCGGTTCCCCTCGTTCGTACCAAAGAGCCGTTCAAAAGAATCGGCTCGTTCGCGACCGACACATCACTACTGCCGAGTGCTCCAAAGAGACTACAACGCATTCATGCTGATGAGACTACAAGCATATGAGATCAAACTCCGTTATTGCCCTGGAAAACACCTACTGCAGGCAGACACGCTCAGCAGAGCCTATCTTACAGGGCAGGAGGACAGAGGCTCAGTAGAGATTGCAGTGGAGTCAATCAACATGGTACATTATCATGCAGAGAATTCACTAAAGATAGGAACCGACCTGTTTATGTTTAATGACAGGGACTACCTGATAACTGTGTACTATCTAACAAACTTCTGGGAGGTGGATCGTCTGGAGAATACAACATCTAAAACAGTGATTCGGAAATTAAAAGCTCACTTTTCCAGATATGGAATTCCAGATGTGGTGTTCTCAGACAATGGTCCTCAATACACATCGGAGGACTTCAGGAATTTCAGCAGGTCTTGTGACTTCAGACACAAAACGACCTCTCCAGGATACCCGCAAAGCAATGGGAAACTGGAATCGGCTGTTAAAACAGCCAAAAGGCTGATGGCTAAAGCTAAACGGGCAGGCAGGGACCCTTATTTAGCCACGCTGGATCACAGGAACACTCCACTGCAAGGTACGGACTGCAGCCCAGCAATGATGCTCATGGGGAGATGAACCAAAACCCTTCTGCTAATGAGTGAGGCTCTGTTGAGACCAACAGCAAGCAGACGGAATGAGGGTGTCAGAGAAAGTGAAATGAGACGAAGTGAACACTACAACTCGACTGCAAAAGACTTACCTGAACTGCACAGAGGGGACAGGGTGCGAATCGAACCACTCACTGGGCAAAAGCGGTGCTGGAACAAAGCAACAGTCATTCAACCTGGAGAGCAAAGGTCCTATGAAGTAATGACAGAGGAGGGTCAGGTCTTGAGAAGAAACAGGAGACATATCAGGATGACCAAGGAGCTAGATGAGGACATCACAGCAGGGGA
>CALSBZ010022404.1:0-11019 GCA_943591055.1 Gobionotothen gibberifrons
TTTTCAGAATGTTGCTTGGAGAATGTTCTTTATTTGTTATCATGTAATATTGAGGGAACGTTTTATAAAGAACATCTTTAATGTGTTACCCAACAATGTCCAAAACAAATCCTTAGAATGTTGCAGTTAAAACGTTATGTTGCAGTTAACCTTAAACCTCATAGGAACATTATTTGAACAAATAAACATCCTAAAAAGATTCTTTGAACATCAGATGAAAATGTTATTAGAACCAATAGGTAACGTTAGCCAAAATTGTGAGAACGTTCCCCGCTAGCTGGGTATGCATCACAATCAGAATCCAATGTATTGCCAGGTACGTTTAGACATACAAGGAATTTGCTTTGGTATCTGGTGGTGCGAACATAAACAATCTAAAGAAATAAGTTGCAAAGTATATATGTTAGAGCCAGTATTTAGTTTTTATGAGAAAGGCCACCTAATTGTGACGTCTGTAGTCAACACACTATGGCAGACTACAATTCCCACAGTGCCTCCTTTAAGTGACAGTGATGGGCAGCAACCTGTCAGAAAGACGCCGTCGAGGAACCGTTTTTAACCGTTCACTTACCCTTTAAGTTATTAAGTTATATTTCAAGAAAGAAAGAATACCTAAGTTGTTTGTTATTTTTATTTGACTTTTGCCTATTTGTTTTGACTATTGTAAAGGCCTCTTTTCTTTTTCGCATGTGTAAAAGTTAATTATTTTATTTTGAGCATTGCACAATATCACCCAAACCATCTAATCGGAGGCCAAGCAACTCTTCAACTGTAAGTAACACAAAGATAAAGGAAAGAAAACGAGTTTAAATCGTCTGTTTTTAAGGCGTCTAGTGGCTTGATAGAAAAATAAGGAAGGAAGCCACGACAAAATATATAAGGAAAATAAAAAACAAGTATTTTTAAGAAACTATTTAGCATTACAAATGTACAGTATTTACAACACATTCAAATGTAACTATATACAAATAACCTTAAAAGCTAAAGAACATGGGTAGTATAGATGAGAGTAACACCTACATCACTTCCGGGCAAAAATTACTGCCCCGCCCACTTTTGGGGGAAAACAAAGCTGTCATTTGAATGGCGGTCAATACAAATTCTGAAGTTTTTGCCAATCCGATCAATTTTTTTTGAAAACCGTGGATTTTCTGATCTTCAAAGAGCCCGATCACGATGGCCAGTCAGGCAAACAATTACATTCGATCATTGGTAATCGACAATCGGTCTTGATATATGGTTAAATTAAAATAAGTAGGCGAGGCTGTCATTTCTCCAGCTGTTACTCTCATGAGCGAGGCGGAACATAATAGTTTTATCATGCCAAAAAGCTGCTGTGTCGTTTATTGCACCTCAAACATTAAAACAAATCCAGAGTTACGTGTTTCTGTACTTCCTCTAAGAAGAAAGGACAGTAACAGAAGAGCTCTGTGGCTTCAGGCTCGATCGCCATTCAAATGACAGCCGTTGTTTCCCACAAAAGTGGGCGGGGCCGTAAAGTGACGTAAATGTTTCTCTCATCTATGAAAATCGATAGCCTACTGCTATATTTAACCATATATCGAGCCCGATTGTCGATTTCTAATGGCTTAATGCAATTGTTTGCCTGTCTGACCATTGGAATCGGGCTCTTTGAAGATCCAAAAATCTCCGGTTTTCTTACATTTCTGATCGGATTGGCAAAAACGTCAGAATTTGTATTGACCGCCGTTCAACTGACAGTATTGTTTTCCCCCAAAAGTGGGCGGAGCAGTTATTTTTGCCCAGAAGAGACGCATTTGTTACTCTCATCTATAGTGTGTGCATGCTGTGTGTGAAATGAACAGAAACAATAGCTCTAATAACTCTAGAAGAAGCAGTACTAACATCCCTTAAGTGCCAAAAATACCAGGATGCACTTCTGCATGGGGTCACATTTTCCATTTAAGCGTGCTTTCCTTACGGTGGCCTACAGGTGCAAATGCGTTACAATGGACCACAAGAAGAAACATCTTCACCAACTTGAGGAAACATGTGTAGCATTTACTAAAAGCGAACAGAACGCTGCAAATAAAGAAACTAAATAAGCACTTCGTGATGTTCAGGGATTATAACATTTGCCAACTGTCTCTGTTGTTGGAAACTTACCTAAAATAAAAATGTTTATGCATGATTCCTTCCGATATTATTGCAGATCTGCTGCAAGTTAGCAGTAGCTAGCTAGCATGTGTTGTAACGGGGGTAGAGATGTTTGTTTTGGCACATTTGTGTATTTATATATGCATCGGGTCTGAAATCGCGCCCTATTATGCACATTTTCAGGTGTATCACTACAGTACGAGACTAAATCAAGTTTTATCTGCAAAGGAGAAGCAGACGTGGGAAGTAACTAAGTAGATGTACTCAAGTACTGTACTTTATCACAATTTTGAGGAACTTGTACTTTAGTATTTCCATTTGTTGCTACTTTGTACTTCTACTCCACTTCAGTTCAGAGGTAAATGGTGTACGTTTACTCCACTACATGTATTTAATACCTTTAGTTACTTTGGAGATCTGGATGAATGATGTGAAATATAATCAAGTGTTAAATCAGACTTTAGTTCAGATCTGATATGAGATACTTTTCTACTTTTACTTGAGGAACATTTTGAACGCAGGACTTTTACTGTAACAGAGTATTCCTAAACTCTGGTACTTCTACTTTTACTCAAGTTCAAGATCTGAGTATTTTTTATGTAATATGTATTACTTTGCAGACCATTCACACACACACAAACCTCCAGAACACACTGCAGGAAATGGGAAACCCCAACAGCATAACAGTGCCTCTTTAATACTTCTTCCACTACTTGCACTCAGTCAGTCAGACAGTTAAATGTCAGTGACATTGTGCTCTCGTTTTTTAAAGGTCAAAGTCAGTAAGGCATCTATCAACAGACTTTAAGATACCTCACAAGTGCAAATACTCAGTTGTTAAGTCAATTAGTTTGTCATTCAGCACATAAACAACCTGAAACACTACTTCCAGTATAATTCAATAAACACACATTGAAATATAACATGGCCTTTGACCTCATTCACACTGTACAACTGAGGTATTCATAGACAGATTCTGTGTGTTGGGACGTACTATGAGATTGCACATGTGTTCACTGCCTCATAGCATATTTTAGTTTACTCAGTGCAGACAGGTTGTATTGAATCTTGCAGACACTGCCCTTATTTTAACCTCTTATTCTTTGAGCCAACTCCCTATTAGAGAAAGTGCTATTCAAGCATTGTGTCGCTAACAGGTGAAGGTATGTCACCATTGGTTGACAGTTTTGAAAGGTTGGGCTATTTTGATTCCTTACTGTAAATGTCGTGACAAAGTTGCCTTCATCTTTTTGGTATGGCATGATTTAATACCGTTTTGTTTTGTATTTTACACCAATATGCTCGTGTGTTTGTTGTTTGTTGTGCCCAGGAACTAATGTTTGTTCATGTACTGGTACTGCATGTTTTGTTGATACACTGGACAACTCAACGTGCGTTCAAAATTTGTTTGACTCCCATCTGTACTCTGAGTGGTTTGTTCATATATCATCAATAGCCAAATGTATAGACTGATTATTGATGATTGCGTTAAGGATTATAACATCTGTTTCCCTAAAAAACATGTGGAGAATAGATTTTTCTTAAAGGTTGCTGACAGTTTTTTGGGGATTTATGTAGTGGTACAAACCCATATCAAAACTCCCTCTGTAAAAACCTTTGACTCTAATAAGTCGACAATAAAACAAGAATTTGATCCTGGTTTTAGCCAGTGTACACATTTCTATACTGTTTCTGTATGCGTTAGTATATTTAAAGATAACATTTCAGAAAACGTGTACTTTAATAAAAATCAAAGTCATGATGTAAGTGAAACATTTTTAATTGTAATATTATTCACCATCCACCTCTTTAGAAATAATGACATCTCAAATGATAAGCTCCATCTTCTAAACAGGGCATTAATAAAATAGACTTTACAAGCATATTTCATCCAATCTTGATATTTAAAAAACCCTTTATTTATCTCCCAGTCTGATGGGACGTTTGCAGTGAGTTAGTCTGTACAGGCAGTGCTGGAGTGTGTTCAAGGTGAAGAATGATATATCAATCAATCAACAACTTTATTCACTAGATAATAATCATTAGAAGCAGTCCAACCAGTCAGACCGCCCACACTGACACAGGCTGCAGCCATCAGACACTTAGATTAGCTTAGTTTAGCATTTATACTAAGAAAAGGGGGAAAATAGTGAGTGACAAAATACACATTTCTGTGTACTTAATATATCTCTGTAGGAAAACTGAAATGTAAAAACTATTTGGCAACTTGTCTTGGTCCCAGTCAAGAAATAGCCCGACCCATAATCCCCTGTTAAACGTCTTATTGATGTTTTTACTCCTCTGATTTGGTATGGATTAAACCAACTGGATTCAGAGCTGCTGATAGGTGGATTGTGTTACCTTTGAACAGGCTGGCTTTTTCTTCCCCTGTTTCCAGTCTTTATGCTAAGCTAAGCTAACCAGTTGATGGCCTTATTTCTAACAACCATATGCTGTACAGCAATCTTAATACCTATGATCAGCTGATCGAAGAGGGTTTTAAATAGTTCATAAAGCTTCAGAAGAACCAAATATGTCAGTCAAATGTAGTTAATTTTTTTAAGCTACTTTCCCTAAATTGAGAACTAGTGAAAACTGTACTTCAGTTAGTACATTTGAAAAACATTTGTTTTGTATCCATTGAGGCTTTGTTCAAACTTTACAAGCAGTGAGCAGAGAGGTGGACAAAATACAATCAACATAACACAACAGACAGCTGAGATGTAACATTTTAATTTCCCTCGTTTGTTAAACCACTGCAGCCTAATGTTTAATGATCAGGTATTGTAGATTTTCCAAGTAACTGTCAATACATTTTGTACCAATATAATGTAATTCAATAATCAATCCTGAACTTCCCCCTTTAAAACACACCAGAGAGACCCATCATTTTCCCATCAATTGAAAATTATTTTAAAAAAATCTACATATATATATACAGTATTTTACTAATGAAAAAGGAGTGCATTACTTCCACTAGTAATGTGTGCAAGTATGAAACACAGTTTGAACACACAATGCTGAGACAATAAATACTTTTCTTGTCCCCATAACATATAAAAGAAGTGGAAAAAGTTTATTTCTGAGTAAATAGTTTTCTGATCACTTCAAGCCACGGTGGCAGGTAGTGCAATCCGTAGAATAAACTAGACTACATTAGAACATATTCATCAGTATGTTATGTGTTGTTATGCGTCTCATCAAGGGGAACCATATGTGATCAGATTCTGAAACATTAACAATGTGTGCAATGTACTTCCCCAGTTGAATACATGTATTACATTTAGTGAGAGTGAATCTTTCTGAAGAAAATCAAATGTTTGTTCTACTCAGTGTGATTGACAGGAGAGATGATCAGAGGGGCAGAGTTTTTACCACCATCATTAAGACAGGGACTAAAGTATGGGTAGAGTTTCTCTTTGAAGCAGCAGCCAGTGAAGGAGTAGATCAGAGCTGCAGCATCAACATCATAAAAGGAGACCAGACCCTCCTCATAATCCACAAACACCCCCACCTTCTCAGGCTGAGACTTCAGAGAGAGACGGACTCCAGGACCAGCAAGAGCTTTGTACTCATTTTCATTCCTCAACCATATCACCCAGTAACCTTTCTGAGGAGTCGGTGTGATGTGTCCCTTCCTGTTGATCGACTCTCTGGCCACTCCTAAATCCCACTCAGTCTTCCCTTTAACCTGAACCTCGTAATAAAATCTTCCTGAAGAGAAACTCTGCTTTGCTAAGACATTGACACAAGTATCAAACCTCTCTGGATTGTCTGGGAGATTCTTCTTCACATCACCACAGTTTACTTGTTTTCCATCATCAGGCAGGATGAGTTCAGGATGTGCTGTATCAGGATCAAGAGTCACCTCCACCTCATACTGCTGGACCCTCTTCAGCTCCACCTCAAGCAGCTTCTTCATCTGTTTTCTGAGCGTCTCCTCCAGCTGAATCACAGCTCTCACCACAGTCCCCTCATATGAAGGTGGACGGACCCTGACTTCTGTCCAGTTCTTCGTGGGTGGAGCAGCGTTCAGGGACGTGAAGCTTTGGAGGAGGTGGAGCTGGTCTTCAGAGCGTGAGAGATGCTCCACCTCAGAGCTTCTCTTCTTCAGCTCAGAGATTTCCTGTTCCAGCTCTTTGATGAAGCCTTCAGCCTGTTCCTCTGTCTCTCTCTGCTTCTCTTTGATGGTGTCTATGAGCTCGGCCTGGCTTCTCTCAACAGACTCCTTCAGAGCGGTGAAGACCTGAACACCATCTGCTATCTCTCTGTCTGCTCCTTCCTTACTGAGCTCCACTGAGCGATTCATCTCCTGAATCTTCAGTCTTCTCTTCTGGATCATCTGCTGGATTTCAGCCTCTGTCTTCAGCTCAGCCTTCTTTCCTTCATATTCTTCTTTCAGAGGAACTAGTTCATGTGTCTTGTGGTCTAAAACAGTGCAGAGCATGCAGACACACATCTGGTCGGTCTTACAGAACAGCTCCAGCAGTTTATCGTGCTTCACACACATCCTGCTTTCCAGGTTCTCCACAGGGTCGATCAGCTGATGTTTCTTCAGGCCTGGCCTTGTCAGGTGACGCTCCAGGTGAGTCTCGCAGTAGGACTCCAGACACACCAGGCAGGACTTCAGGGCCTTCAGTCTGGTTCCAGTGCAGACATCACAGGGAACTTCTACTGGTTTGACAATGTGTTGCTCTGAGCTGCTGCTGCTGGCTTTCTGTTGAGCTGACTGTCTGAACTGAGCAGCCATCTCAGAGATGAAAGTGTTGACCTGCAGCTCAGGCTTTATGTTGAAAACCTCTTTACAGTTGGGACACTGACTCGGGACATTTCTATCCCAGTGTTCAGAGATGCAGGCTTTGCAGAAGTTGTGTCCACATGGAGTGCTGACTGGATCAGTGAACACATCCAGACAGATGGAGCAGAGAAACTGATCTTCAGTCAGCAGACAGCTGGCAGCAGACATGTCTCTCTGAGGACAAAACGTGTGAAAAACACAAAAACTGTAATGTATGTACAGTGGGGCAAAACAGTATTTAGTCAGCCACCAATTGTGCAAGTTCTCCCACTTAAAAAGATGAGAGAGGCCTGTAATTTTCATCCTAGGTACAATTCAACTATGAGAGACAGAATGGGGGAAAATAATCCAGGAAATCACATTGTAGGATTTTTAATGAATTAATTGGTAAATTCGTCGGTAAAATAAGTATTTGGTCACCTACAAACAAACAAGATTTCTGGCTCTCACAGACCTGTAACTTCTTCTTTAAGAGCCTCCTCTGTCCTCCACTCGTTAACTGTATTAATGGCACATGTTTGAACTCGTTATCAGTATAAAAGACACCTGTCCACAACCTCGAACAGTCACACTCCAAACTCCACTATGGCCAAGACCAAAGAGCTGTCAAAGGACACCAGAAACAAAATTGTCGACCTGCACCAAGCTGGGAAGACTGAATCTGCAATAGGTAAGCAGCTTGGTGTGAAGAAATCAACTGTGGGAGCAATTATTAGAAAATGGAAGACATACAAGACCACTGATAATCTCCCTCGATCTGGGGCTCCACGCAAGATCTCACCCCGTGGGGTCAAAATGATCACAAGAACGGTGAGCAAAAATCCCAGAACCACACAGGGGGACCTAGTCAATGACCTGCAGATAGCTGGGACCAAAGTAACAAAGGCTACCATCAGTAACACACTACGCCACCAGGGACTCAAATCCTGCAGTGCCAGACGTGTCCCCCTGCTTAAGCCAGTACATGTCCAGGCCCGTCTGAAGTTTGCTAGAGAGCATTTAGATGATCCAGAAGAGGATTGGGAGAATGTCATATGGTCAGATTAAACCAAAATAGAACTTTTTGATAAAAAACTCAACTAGACGTGTTTGGAGGAGAAAGAATGCTGAGTTGCATCCAAAGAACACCATACCTACTGTGAAACATGGGGGTGGAAACATCATGCTTTGGGGCTGCTTTTCTGCAAAGGGAACAGGATGACTGATCCGTGTAAAGGAAAGAATGAATGGGGCCATGTATCGTGAGATTTTGAGTGTCAACCTCCTTCCATCAGCAAGGGCATTGAAGATGAAATGTGGCTGGGTCTTTCAGCATGACAATGATCCCAAACACACCGCCCGGGCAATGAAGGAGTAGCTTCGTAAGAAGCATTTCAAGGTCCTGGAGTGGCCTAGCCAGTCTCCAGATCTCAACCCCATAGAAAATCTTTGGAGGGAGTTGAAAGTCCGTGTTGCCCAGCGACAGCCCCAAAACATCACTGCTCTAGAGGAGATCTGCATGGAGGAATGGGCCAAAATACCAGCAACAGTGTGTGAAAACCTTGTGAAGACTTACAGAAAACGTTTGACCTCTGTCATTGCCAACAAAGGGTATATAACAAAGTATTGAGATGAACTTTTGTTATTGACCAAATACTTATTTTCCACCATAATTTGCAAATAAATTCTTTAAAAATCAGACGATGTGATTTTCTGGATTTATTTTTCTCATTTTGTCTCTCAGAGTTGAGGTATACCTAGGATGAAAATTACAGGCCTCTCTCATCTTTTTAAGTGGGAGAACTTGCACAATTGGTGGCTGACTAAATACTTTTTTGCCCCACTGTATGATTTAATCTCTTTTATCTGTTTGCTATAAGTCAAATAGATGGTGATACTGAACTCTGCTGATGTATCATGATTATGAGGAGGATGAAAGATTCCTCAAATTTGCAGTACACTGTTATTGTTAAATGTTAAAAAAAATCTGTTTGTTATAAAGACATCTGGAAAATCATAGCAGCATTCGGTTTAAACTCTAAGAAACACAATGTGTAAGCTCTAATACTTTTTTTTGTTTTGCCGTTGTTGAACAGGGGAGTGAAACCTCCTGTTGAGCATCACTGAAGTTAATACTAGTTGTTAAAAAACAGTAAACGTTATCAGCTTCAAAAGGCAGACAGCAGTTACTACAGAAACAGGTTCAAATCTCAAGGCTACTAACCACAGTGTGTACACATCATATAAGATGAAATATGTAATTGTCATGCCTTTTTTCATAAGCAACACTTGTAACGTAACACCACATCCCTTGCTTTGGACAGTCCAGAACACTTAACACATTACATTCTACTTTGTTTAATAAAGTCGATTATAAAGTTGATTTCAAATACAGGAAATATGAAAATAAGTACAAGCTAATGCTAGCTTAACCAGAGTTTACATTGTAGTTATATTTGTGGCTGTTGCTAATGTAAATGTTGAGGTTATTATCTTAACAGACACATTTATATTGTGTAATATTCTTTATATGGTAAACTGATGTAATACAGTCAGATTCAGATTTTAATCCAACTTTGACTAAATATTTAGTTAGTGATGTGTCTGTACTCACCAGTGTTTGCAGAGTCCTGCTGTGTTGTTGAGAAAAAGCTGCTGGATTCAGTTGAGTGTTTCTTCAGAGAAACAGAGACTTGTCTCGGCTGCTGCTCTGCTGTCGCTCAGACAAACTTCAGCTTTCATTTCTGGGAAATGGAAACTCTTCTCTCACAGTGTGGTCCCACCTCCCAGTGGCAGTTTGCCAAGAGGGAGTGGAAGAAGAACTATTGAGGCTTGTTATTTAGCTTTGTGACGATGCATTTTACAGCTGATCCAAGAGGCTTTCAAATAGTGTATTGAGCATAAGTAGGAATATTTTCTTAATACATAAAGGACATCTCTTTACACATCTGGAGATTTATAGCTATATTTCACAACGCTGTGTTATGGTCCCTGTTTAAGAGCAGCTGGTGAAACATTTCCTCCTCCCAGAACACACTGTTTGAAAATGGGTTCGTACTTAAGTGCCATTTTTTGCTACTTTGTACTACAATTAATTAGTAAATGGTGTACTTTTACTCCTCTACATTTATACCGTTAGTTACTTTACAGATCTGGATTAATGATGTGAAATGTAATCAAGTCTTAAATCAGACTTTAAATATATTTTGATGATAATACTTTTCTAACTTTACTTCAGTCACATTTTGAATGCAGGACTTTTACTGTAACAGAGTATTCCTACACTCTGGTACTTCTACTTTTACTAAAGCACAAGATCTGAGTACTTCTACTTTTACTCAAGCACAAGATCTGAGTACTTCTACTTTTACTCAAGTACAAGATCTGAGTACTTCTACTTTTACTCAAGCACAAGATCTGAGTACTTCTTCTTTTACTCAAGTACAAGATCTGAGTACTTCTACTTTTACTCAAGTACAACATCTGAGTATTTCTCCTACCTCTGAGGAAAAGGCTAAGAACCTGAATGTGACCTTTGACCTCCTTTGACCTCCTTTGACCTCCATTGAACCACAGCTGCTTTGTTTCTTTCTCCTCAGCTTCTCGTGAGCACTCCATCATCGTGCATGGCCTGACTTCCTTCCACGATGTTTCCTGTATCCGCTTCGTCAAACGCACGAGCCAGAGAGACTTATATATTTGTAAACCTACTTTGCAAGAAAACAGATTATGAAGGAGGACATTTCCGCTCTACTCAAGGAATATATAGGCATTTTCTTTATTAAAACCTCAATAATGTGAAGATGATTCACCACATCTTTCTACCGATACTCCAAAAAAAGAAGAAGGTATTTGAACGTTTAATGTTGATATTGATTAACAGCTTCATTCTGCAGATCGTTGCTCGGCTTTTAATGAATTAACAACGATGGCTTTGTACAGAAAGGACTCTGATAGAATGAATGACAGGGGTAATCACACAGTATACTTTGTTTGAAAGACAAATTAATACATAAAAACATATTCAAGATACAAATAAAGTACCTCAGAATGTAACTACAGTAAAAATCTTGACTACATGTAAGTGTAGATGTTTGTCCACTAGGGGGCGACACATCCTCACA
>CALSBZ010022422.1:0-10727 GCA_943591055.1 Gobionotothen gibberifrons
TTTTTAACAAGCACCTTAGAGGCGTTTCCTCTTAAAAAAGGACTTTTCATTTCAACGCATCCATTCATCGTGCTCAATTAGTGCGAGGTTATAAACATGTGATGGTTTGAATGCACTTTAGATGGGTGTGTTGAAAACTGTCCTCTTTTTAAGAAGGTCAACCGTAGTGATAGTCTGCTAGCACAACTTTAGGCGGTTGAGAAAAACGCTAATTCAGCCTGGAATTGCACTTGAGATTTTGATATCTTTGGATAAAATATTGCAGATTTGATCTAGGATATGTAAACTATTTAAATCCCTTTTTATAATGAGCTGAAATTGTTTAATAACAAGTGCAATTGCAGCCTAACCAAGGCAATGACACGACGTAGTGGCACATGTTTGCATTGTACTTTTTTGCCAAACTGTGTGTTTTAATAATAGAAATAAATAAGTGCTATATTTATGAATGAACTTAGCTATTGTGTTGGAGGTAAGTTACATTACAGGTAAGTTTATGTGTTTGTTACTCAGTTGTTTTTTTACTTTCAGAGCTTTTTCTTCACTTAAGTGTCTGAAAAAGTGAAATGATTTTGTCTATTTTTGATTTGATTTATTTCGAATGTGTAAAACAATTATACAAAAAAATTATAATAATAATGAAATGAAACATGAGAGTTATTATACTATACAAAGTTAATCAGTGTCAAATTGATAAACAAAAAGACTTAAAAATTATATATAAACAAATGATTTACCTGATTACACATTCGAAAAGGAGTGGGTAGAAGTTTACACTTATTTAATTCTCCCAAAAACTAAATTATTAACATATATATATACTTTGTTTTTTCTTAAAAATCTATTAGTATATAGATTTAGCCTATATTTCCATGTATAATGTTCTCCTTCTGACTAAATTCCTCCTTCCTTTTCTTCACTTAAGTGTATGAAAAAGTGAAATTACTATGTCTATTAGTGTATAGATGTTGCCTATATTTCCTACTAAATTCCTCCGCCTTTCTTTTGCCCGTCTCGCCGTCCGTCGTCCGTCCCCCCTCAGGTTTCCCCGGTAGAAAGGGAGACAGAGGAGACCCAGGTTTCCCAGGACCAGCGGGGATGAAGGGGACCCCCGGCGTGCCCGGTACCCCTGGATCTCCGGGGCTCCGAGGACCCTCCGGACCCCCCGGACCGGGAACTAGAGACGGGATCCCAGGAACACCGGGAAGAAAGGGTAGGCTGGAGATGCTGTTTATCATCAAAGTACTTACTGGTGGGAAGTAGTGGAGTACAAATACTTCGTTACTGTACTTAAGTACATTTTTCTATACTATTTTTCTATTTCTATTGAGTAAAGAAGTTTAGTCAGTACTTCTACTTTCACCAGAGTATTTTAAAACACGAGTATCTGTACTTCTACTTGAGAAAAGGATGTGTGTACCATCTCTGGTACTCGCATGTCTTTGCATTAGGGCTGTGATTTGGGGACCTAACGTAATACAACACTCGGGAGAATCAAAATGTAAAGGTTTTATTGTCATAAAGCTACAGTGTAGAAATGGCAATGAAATTCTTCTGACCTGATCTCCTCCAACAATGCAACATATATAATAAAATACAAAGATAAAAAATAGTAAATGTAAATCAGCAAGGTTTATTTGATTGCATGTTCCTGTAAAGTTAGTTTAGGAAGATATTACAGAGTCTTATCAGTGATTCTGAATCTCAACGCACAGCTGATAGGATCATGGTTTGAAGGATTCAGTGACATTTACATTTACATTTTCTGTGTTTTCCACAGGTGAGTCAGGTTTCCCAGGACTGACGGGCTTCCCTGGACTCCCGGGACGTCCTGGATCTTCTGGTTTTCCTGGGGGCAAAGGACAGCCTGGAGGACAGGGTAGAAACGGACTCAACGGCGGCCCCGGGTACTCCGGAGCGAAAGGTAAAGCATCTAGAATTAAGTAAGATAAGATGGAACTCTATTTATCTCACAGTAGAAAGTTGTGCATTCGTATAAACATGTTAAATATATTTAGTGTGCAGATGAGAGTGCAGGTTACTTAGTAGTGCGTCACAAAAGGCCAAAAGCAGAGGAAATCAGCGACCTTGTATAGCAGAGAAAATGAGTCTACTTAACATGAAAAATAAATACTGATGATTACGACCAAAAAATGTGGTTAAAGTTGCATTTTAACGAACTGAAGGACTCTCATAATGTGTGTTTCCCCTCCTTCAGGTGACAGAGGATACCCCGGCTCCCCCGGTCTGCCCTCCCCTCCGCTCAGATCAGAGTTTGTAGACAAAGGAGAACCAGGAAACAACGGAGGCAGCGGCCTTCCTGGTTTCCCCGGACCCAGAGGTAGATCTACTTCCTGTTTATCTGTTATTGTTGACGTCTGAGACAACGTGAACGTCTTCTCAAAGCTGCTTCTAAAGTATACATTTATATTGTGTGATTTATATTTGAAGTGTTCTTTTTAATACATTCTAACCCGGGTATGTATAGTGTTATTAATATATATTTCTTTTAATAATTTTTTTTTTTTTAGGGGTTTTATATTCTTATTACTTTTTGTTTTATAATTTGAATTTTAGTATTATTATTATTATCACTATTATTATTTTTATTATTTCTAATTTTTGGGGGGGGTTTTATATTCTTATTAGTTTTTGTATAATTTGTATGTATTTTTGTTGCATTTAATTATTATCTTTAATTACATTACATTACATTTAGCTGACGCTTTTATCCAAAGCGACGTACATTCGACCAGGAAGATACAACCTTGAAGAAAACAGAATCATATAAGTACATCAGGTTTCATATAGCCACAACATTTCAAGTGCTACTCAACTGGCTTTAGATAAGCCAGTCCTTTATTAGTATGTAAGTGCTCTGTTAGTAGTTCTATCGCTCGAAATGGAGTTAATAATTAATATTATTTGTAATTATTTGTTACTATTATTATTTGTTACTATTATTATTTATTTAACAATAGTAATTTCATTATTATTATTATTAAAATTATGTTTTTTAATTTGTATTATTCTGATGATCTGATTATATCTGCCTCCGCTCTCAGGTGACAAGGGTTTCCCGGGTCAACCTGGTCGTCAGGGTATTCCCGGACTTCCTGGTTACGCCGAACAGAGCAAAGGACAGCCTGGAGTACCTGGTTACCCCGGGCAACCAGGTACACCAGGATACCCCGGACCAAAGGGAGAATCTGGTATTATGGGATTCCCCGGCATGGCTGGACCGAGGGTAAGAAAACATAAACTGTTTCTACCCATCTTTTTACATTTTCTTTCTACTTGAGATGTGTTTGATTTGATTTGATTTATTCCGAATGTGGAGAACAATCATAAAAACAAATAATAATGAAATGAAACATGAGAATTATAATACTACCCTTTAAGTTTATTTATTTATTATTATTATTATATATACTATTTCAGTGGTTCCCAACCTTTTTCGACTCAGGGCCCACTTAAGAATTTTAAAAAAATGTTGCGGCCCACATTCAACCATAAACAATACGGAGGCTAAATAAAGTTCTGATTGGTCAATTTATAACCTGTGACACGTTGTCAATCCAGTAGAACAGACCGCTGTCAAGGACTGTAATGACCGTTGCTAAGGAGGATCAAGAAAGAGAAAGGAAAAGGGGTTCAAATAAAAAAAAATCTTAAAAATGAAATCGACACAAATCATGTTTTGCAAATTATTTGGCGGCCCACTTCCAATGCCTTCACAGACCACTAGGGGGCCGCGGCCCACAGGTTGGGAACCGCTGTACTATTTTGTATGTTCTTCCCCACTATGACTATGTATGTCATTAAGTATGGTATTCCTGTCATGCTATGTTTTTTCTCTATTATTTCTTGTTGTCTTCTATGTTGATAAAGAGAGACATGATTTCCACCCCAAAGAAGTCTGTACTATTGCTTAAAAGAAGAAACAAAACTTAAGCAGTATCAAATTGATAAATATTACTGACTTACAAATTATATATAAACAAATGAATACCTAATAATTGCACATCTGAAAACGGTTTACACTTATTTAATCCCACCCCTTCTCCCAAAAACTAAATTACTAACATGTATATATTTCGTTTTTGCTTAAAAGTATATATTTCGGGACTCCACGTGGTGTGCCTCATGTAATTTTAACTTTTGTTCTTTCTTGTGAAGCACTTTGTGAATTCTATTTCTGTGAAAGGTGCTATACTAAATAAACGTATTATCATGATTATTATTACCAATGAGACTCACTGATTGGATGCTTTCAGGGTGATGACGGCACACCTGGTTTCAATGGAAATCCTGGAGAAAATGGCCGACCAGGAGGCAAAGGTGAGCGCACGCTAAAAAAACATCAATCATATGTGTTTATGAAAGTGTAAATGCAGACTTTGACTCACGCGTTTTGTTCCTCAGGTTCTCCCGGAGAGAGCTATGGTTATCCCGGAAGATCGGGAGCTAAAGGACAACCCGGAGATTCAGGCTTCCCAGGTAACACCCACCATTTTGATTTTAAGACTATAATAGCTCCTATACTCTGCTTTTAACCCACCAAAAGATTGTTAAAACATATAATACAGTACTTGAATCTTTGTGTATTCACATTTCCGCATAGTAGTAAAAAGAAAAGTCGTTAACTCCCTAACTGTGTGCGGACTTATACTGTTTGTATTCCCTTTTGTTTGCTTATATTTAAACCATAATTGCTTCTTTTAATATATCCCTTTTCGACCAGAATACATTTTGTTTTCCAGGTTTTATAAGCAAGAAATGTGCATTATCATATTCACTCGTTTTAAGACATCTCGTTCATTCCCAAACATGTGTATTTCACACCGTATTGATGTCTCTCTTCAGGCGGGCGTGCGAATGACGGCGCTCCCGGTGACAACGGTTTCCCAGGAGGACCAGGCTACCCCGGATCAAAGGGAGGTCCAGGTGATGGAGGCCGGCCGGGAATAATGGGTAAGAGATCAAAATGCTGCGATGACAAACTGATTTTTAAGAAACGAGTAAAAATCACATTGTTAAAAAAATAATTACTTTCTGTCCTTTTTAATGTCCTATCTTGTCGTCTTCTTTCCTTTCCTTTCCTTTCCTTACCTTTAACTGCATTTCCTTTCCTTCTGAAGCCTCTTTCCTTTCCTTACCTTTCCGTCCTTTTCATTTCCTTCCCTCTCCTTTCCTTTCCTTTCTTTTGGTTAACTTCTTACCCTAATTTTCTTTTGTTTCCTTTCCTTTCCTTTGATTTACTTCCTATCCTATCCTGTTCTTCCTTTCCTCAAACCCAATTTCCTTTCCTCTCCTATCCCTTCTTTGTCTCAACCTGATCCCCTTTCCTGTTTAGTTTCCTATTTCCTTTCACTGTATCCTCTCGTCCTGTCCGACCCCTCTCCTGTCCTTTCCTTTCTTTTGATTCGCTTCCTTTCCTAAAACCAACTTCCCATCCTCTCCTCTGTCCCATCGCACATTTTTAAGAAACGAGTAGAACTCCCCTTCACAGGAAGCTAGATTGTAACATGTTCACCTCCTTTCCTCTGCAGGCTCCCCTGGTTTCCCCGGGCCAAAAGGCCAGTCTGGATACCCAGGGAGACCAGGAGCAGACGGGACTCCTGGATCTCCTGCTGGGCCTGGAGGTCCCGGAGCCAAAGGTGAGACGATTATTACACTTTCTTTCAAGACTGTACTCAAGAGTTTGAAGCTTCAGTGATAACGCTAACATTCAAATGTGCGTGTGTGAGGCTAGGACAGGAACGCTTAGCTTAGCTTAGCTTAGCATAAAGGATGAACACTGGGTTAAAAGGCTAGCCAAGTTCTGTCCAAAGATTTAAAAAGTTCTGCAAAAGCTTCAATAACATAAGAAATGTGGGTACCACTTTACAATAAGACTACCCTCATAAAGGGCTTGCGAATAGTTTGTAATTCATTTATTAATTAGGTTTTGAACACTTTATGAATAATTAATAAGCTTTTATAAGGCATGAGATAAACAGGGCAACTGTGACCGGTTGCTTGCCAAATAGTGAGCCCACATTTATCTGTACTGCTAAGCCTTATAGTGGCTACCTAGCTTACTTTGTCTCCTTCATCAGCCAGCATCCTTGGTGTCTGTTGCTCACTGAGTTCTCGCTAAGTAGCCAATATAAGGCTTAGTCATCTTGCCAAATAGTGAGCCTGTGTTGATGTATGAAAACTATGTTAGAACTGGTTTATAAATGGTTCTTAATGATTAATAAAGTGTTTACAACCTAATTAATAACCTAATTATAAACCCTTTATGAATCCTTTATAAGGGTAGTCTTATTGTAAAGTGGTACCGAAATGTGTTATAAAATGTTAAATATTTAGCTTTTGAGATGCTTGTTGGTTGATTTTGTTGCTTTTGGTAAGCATGTAGGTTATCTGTTTCCCCCTGTTTCTCGTCTTGATGCTAAACTAAGCTAAGAAATACACCGGCATAGCAAAGCAAATGTTTTTCTATATACTAAAAGTTATATGCAAAATCTTATGAATGTTCTTTTTTTGTTTATGAAGGACGTAGCTAAGTAAAGTACAGTTCATTTAGTGTGTTTCCTGATGAGTTTGAAGCTCCAGTGATAACGTTGACATTCAAATGTGCATTTTTCAGGTTTTTCTGGCATGTTTATTTTACCTTAATTCGGTTTTAACTCTGTATGTTGGCATTTGTAGGATTAGATTCCAGTGGTTGCTTCATAGGATTGTTTCTCACTTGTTTAATTCAAACATTTCCAATTACTCCAGAGGGTTGTAAAGACCATAAGTCAAACATTTACTGGGGCTCAGTACTGACTGCAGTGGGCGCCACAAAAAGCTTTAAAAAAAAGGACAGATCATTTCCAATATTCCCATGTTTTAATGTCACCAAATATTCAGTTTCAATCCATTGAGTGTTGGCATATAAGTGGATACAAATTGGAACTGGACACATAGGCGGAGTTTGACATTTGCGCTTGGGGGGGGCAAACCTTTTTTACTGACGTCAGTACACAGTCCCAACTATTGCGTGGGGTGCTACGGATACAGTAGCAATAAAGCCAGCGTTCACCGCACTGAGTATGACTTTTCGAAATGCGAACACAACTCGTCCCGTCATGCACGCCTCATGCCCGCCTAACAGTGCATTACATAACTGTAAAACTTATCATAACTGTGCACATCTTATACTTATTTGATAACTACTGTATCCCTTGGTTACTTGAACACGCTACAATATTATTAACCAGTGTCCTACCTTATTAAAATATTGATATATGAAATATTTGTATTGGAACAGTTTTCAACGTAGTAATGCTGTAACACATTTCAGCCACTAGGGGGGGCAATGAAGGCCTTGAAACTTTAAACCTGAAACGTATTACCCCAGTATGAACAAACCCTCTCTGTTGTGTCTGTGCAGGTTTACCTGGATCCCCTGGTTTGGATGGTCTTAATGGCCTCGCTGGACCTAAAGGCCTCCCAGGAACACCAGGTGGGAACGCTGGAGGTCGTCCAGGAGCTTCCGGTATTCCCGGTCTGAAGGGAGAGAGAGGATCCTCCTACCCCGGGGGACCAGGATACCCCGGAGGCAAGGGAGAGAGAGGAGACCAAGGTGAGCTTCACGGGAATTAAAGGTCACCTATTATGAAAAATCCACTTGTTCTGGTCTCTTCTACATCAACATGTGTCCCCTCTTCTTCACGTCTCTTCTACATCAACATGTGTCCCCTCTGTGGACAGAGACTCTGAAAGTTTCAGGAACAAAGATTCTCTCTCTTTTTGTCCTGATCCATTTCTATAAAAACCTTTCTGAAAATGTTGGACACTTTATGATGTCATAACGATGTTTTGGCTTGGTAACCATTAGCCAATCAGCAACCAAGGTAACCCCCCCCCCCCACCTTATCACCTGAATCTCCTCCTAGAGCACCATAATGCGCTTTCACACCGGAGTACTTTTCCCTTTTAGTTCCGATAGTTCTAGGGATTTTGCGTTCACACCAAAAAGAGAACTTAGTTCATGAGAATCTTTCCCCCCTTTTTAGTGCCTGCTAGAGAGGTGGGACTTTCCTGGGGAGAAAAAAGTTCCAATTTCTGATTGGCTGGGCGAATTGCAAACCACGGCCCGTAAAACTCAGAAAAGTTTTGTGAAGCCGGCATTGTATTTGCTGGCATTAGCATTATTAGCATTAGCATTAGCCCCGCGCACCAACGGAGAGAGACTAACTTATGGCAACACAAAAGAAAACATGGGAGCGGTGGAGATGAGGAGGTGTCGGCGTGCTGGAGATTTACTCGGAAGGCCTTTTATTGTGGCCAGCCTATTGTAGCCTGTGGCATATTAAGATGCTGATTAGACAGCATGATTATTGCACAGGTGTGCCTTAGGCTGGCCACAATAAAAGGCCACTCTGAAACGTGCATTTTTGCTTTATTGGGGGGGTCTGGGGGGGTCCGAAAACCAGTTTGCACTTCACACAGCCATTGAAGAGGAGTGGACCAACATTCCACAGGCCACAATCAACAACCTGATCAACTCTATGCGAAGGAGATGTGTTGCACTGCGTGAGGCAAATGGTGGTGGTCACACCAGATACTGACTGGTTTTCGGACCCCCCCAGACCCCCCCAATAAAGCAAAAATGCACGTTTCAGAGTGGCCTTTTATTGTGGCCAGCCTAAGGCACACCTGTGCAATAATCATGCTGTCTAATCAGCATCTTGATATGCCACACCTGTGAGGTGGGATGGATTATAATTATTATTATTAAGTGCTCACTATCACAGATTTTTTCAGATTTGTGAACAATATTTGAGAGAAATGGTTATTTTGTGTAAATAGAAAATGTTTTAGATCTTTGAGTTCATCTCATGAAAAATGGGAGCAAAAACAAAAGTGTTGCGTTTATATTTTTGTTCAGTGTAAGTACGGCAAAGTACTTGGTGTGAAAGCGGCCATTGAGTTCTTTGTAACCAAATGTCTCTCAGAGGGGCGTGGGGAGGGGCTCCTTATTTTCATCTAAAGTGACAGACAGAGAATCAGCACTTTGGAAACAGGGCTGAAACAGAGGGGATTATGGGTAATGCAATGATCTGTTTGGTGTTTCAGCCAATCAGAGACAGGTTCTGTATATATCTGAGACCTGTTATATATTGATGAAAAACAGTATCATAGGGGACCTTTAAAGAATACAGATAGAGTATGAATTAGCTAATATCAAAATATCAAAATGGTTTGTTTTTATTTGTGTGTGTCAGGTGGTCCCGGACGCTCAGGGTTCCCCGGTCTTCCCGGACCCCCCGGTCCCACGGTGGGATCAGACGTTCTTGGACCTCTTGGAGACCCAGGACTTCCTGGACTGGATGGAGAATATGGTAAATACATTTACTTTCTGTCCTTTTTAATGTCCTATCTTGTCCTCTTCTTTCCTTTCCTTTCCTTTCCTTACCTTTCATTTCCTTTCCTTTCCTTCTTAAGCCTCTTTCCTTACCTTTCCTTCCCTTTCCCTACATTTCCTTACCTGTCTTTTAACCCAATGCCCTTTCATTTTGTTGCATTTCCCTCCTTTCTCTTAACCCAATTTAATTTCCTTCCCTCTCCTGTCCTTTCTTTTTCTGAACCTGTTTTGTTTCCTATTTCCTTTCACTGTATCCTCTCGTCCTCACTCCTCTCCTCCTCTCCTCAGGTTTCCAGGGTCCTCCAGGTCCTCCCGGTCCTCCTGGTCCCGGCACAGCTCAGGGAGACCGAGGAGACCCTGGACTCCCAGGTTTCCCAGGATCCCCCGGCAGAAAGGGAGAACCTGGTTTTCCCGGAGGCCCCGGACTCCCCGGAAGCCCCGGGTTCAAAGGTCAGTGAAGCTCCGATTGGTAAACAATATGAAATAAACCCCCCAAAAAAAAGTGTTAAAAGACAGATGTTTTGGGGTGTTTTTTAGGAGGAATAGGAGAGAGCGGATACAGCGGAGGTCCTGGTCTGAAGGGCTATCCCGGTGATTCTGGATATTACGGAAACAAAGGAGCCAAGGGAGTACGAGGTAAGAGGACTTAAATAAGAAGTTAAGATAAGTTAAGATAAGTTAAGCCGCTTTCCCCCTAAGTGTTTTTTTGTACGTTTTTGTGTTAATTAAAAAAGGTCCATCTTATCTTATCTTCTTTCCTCCTCTCTCTCCATCCCTTCCTCTCCAGGACGTCCCGGTCGTAAGGGAACCCCCGGACCCATGATTCCCAGGATACCGCAAGACTTCGAGCGACCCTACGGAGAACTGGGTTACCCCGGAGGAGGAGGAGGAAGCGGCACTCCTGGAGAGCCCGGACAGCCGGGACTCCCCGGACGTTCAGGTGAGGAGTCACACAGTCCAGATCTTTGTTTTTGTTACCATTTTTTCTTTTTGGTGATCTCATTTTTATTGAGATTAATACACAATATGTACAACCAAAAGCACAACCATTTGTTCTTTTTAAAAAAAAATAAAACAACTAAAAGTACATAAGAAAAAGAAAAATTAGACAACAGCAATTACTTACAAAACATACAAAATGCAGAAGACAGAATACATATGTAAGCCAAAAATAATAATAATAATAATACAGACAAACAGAAATAAAATAAAAACAAAATAAAACAGATTTTTGTTACCATTAAAGACAAAAAATATATATATTTTTTAATAAAGACGCCAAAAATGATATCTAAATGACAAGAAAACATCAGGTTTCGTTCTC
>CALSBZ010022435.1:5995-16003 GCA_943591055.1 Gobionotothen gibberifrons
AGGAGGAGGAGGAGGAGGAGGAGGAGGAGGAGGAGGAGGAGGAGGAGTCTCCTGTGGTGAGGTCATTTGTCTGCTCGGAAGATGGGGTCGTAGCGGTCTGACAGGCAGAGAGAGAGAGAGAGAGATCTCGGGACGCATTACCTATAGATAATTCTAACACACTGAGGTCAAATAAATCCAATCTTTTCCACTATATTTTCTTAATCATACTATCTGTCTTAGATGTTAAATGTCATCTAAACACAATCAATGTCTACTAATAATTTTACCATATCCCAAAACATTGCTTTCACCCACTGTAACATGTTTACTCCAAATAACTCTTTTAGGAAACCATTTTCTTCTATAAACTGAAATACCTACATGTTTCAAGCACCACTTATTTCACACACTATAAAAGAACGTCCCCATATTTTCTCCATCATTTTAAATCTCACTGTTATTTAGAACGTAAATAACTTTTGTGACTGGACATATCTGTGCAATGTCACCACAATCTGCTGGGGAATTTCGTTCATAGAGTTTGTACGTACAAAGCTGTACTTGTGGGTTGGTAGCCTGTTTCTGCTGTAATCATTTTCAATAATTTTGCTCAGACAGGTCACCGGTCGATTGTTCATAAACTTAACAGGTGATGTTTCTGGTACAGACTAAAACATGGATCCAGTGCATTTGGAGATTCCCCTAATCTGTAAATCCCCATCACTTACATATCCTGATCACTTAAACCCATCCCATCATTTGATACAAAAACTGCATATAGAGGGGGTGAATCCTCTTGATTATAACCTCCTCACCTGGCAACCTCGAAGGGACGAGTATTTCTAACTCCTCCTCTTGTTGCTCAGCTGATCTTTTGGCTCTGGGGATAAGTGAAAGTCTCTGAAACACAGCTGGAGTTTTGTTAGTGATGTGGGCATTCTCTCTGAGTGAACTAATGGATCCATGTCTTACATGATATTGTACTCCCCTTCCAACCAGAAAGGTGCCAACTGTAATGAGGATAATCAACAATGCTATTCTGACTCTTATCCCTAGTGGACCCCACAATTGCTTTGGCTTTGTTCTCGACATAATCTCTATTTTCTCCATGGTTGTGTCAGTTACAGAATTTAAATTATGAGTACAAAAATAACGTATTCTATAATTGGACCATTTTTCAGGTGTAAAACACAAAATAGGTTTCACTTTAGTGTACTATCTATAAAAATCTAAAGACAATTCATCTTTTGAGCTGTTTCTATCTTAATTCTATTTATTGTTTTGTTCCAGCTCTGCCAAATCAGTCCTAACTTCCAATAACTTTCTGGAAGGTGCCAGTGAAGGGTGACAATGTGTGAGGTGGTGTCAATTTGCTCCTTTTATCTTTACCTTTTTAACCGGAGCGCATGTGAAGTTCGTTACAACTTCTCACGGTTCCGACCACATGGGTTCAATCTCACTGTCTTTTGTGAACTTTCACCCTCAACCAATCACCTGGCCGAACAGGAGTCTCTTTTGGTGTCTCGTCTGGTGTCTCTGCAGTTCTCTGAACCTGTGTAGACAAGACTTGGATAATATTACTCAGAGCCCTGACATATTCATACACTTCAATTTGTCTGATATCCAAAACTGGACCACTTCCTCCTTGGTGAAGGCCCAAACCTCGGCATACCTTTTGTTGTTAAACACTTGTTATTATTTATTAACTACTACGTCACTGAAATCAACATATCTGTATAATCATGACACTCCCTCCTTTGAGCATAACATGCTCAATTAATATTGCAATGATTACCCTATTATGAACAGAACATGTAAAACCCATGACGTTGTATTAAATAAATATAACTTCTACGTGTACCCATAAGGCATACAAAAATATCATTCCATGTCTGGTATAAAAACATATTCACTAAAAACCTGCCATTAGTAAAAAAAAAAAGAGTTTACTTGTTTCAATAACGGCTTCAGTCATGGTATTATGCATTATTATTTCTGCGAAAAACAATACCCCTGGTTTCGCTTATGCATCTCAATAATTCTAGGATTAGAGGCTTGTCTTACACTGCTGAACCAACATATGATAAAATAATATTTCTCTAAACTAGAGGGAAAATACGAACTATTTTCACAGAGGGTGACATGCAGAGAACATGAAGGGCCGGTGCCCCTCACTCAAAATGAGATATTGCCTTACGCACTACATTATAAATCAGTAAAGTCACATTCAAATAAATAGATAAAGACTGATTTTTTAAACTGTTGTAAAAACCCTACAACTCCTTCATCCAAGCTCTCAATCGGTGTTATGCCATTTAGTTTGCAGCTCATGCCTTAGAACAGATACTTCAGACCTATTATAAAATGGTGTTTATGAGAAAAAATGTAATCTGACTCCATAAATCATAATTGTTTGACAAAAAAAAAACTACACTTCCACTAACAATAAATGAAGTTCCCCTTTAAACACAGCCCCGGACTTCTGACGGGGTCTATCTATGTACAGGCTGGTTGGTTGTGCCAGTCTCTGTCGCTCAGTCCCTGTTCTCCCTCCAACAGTCACTCTCTAGTTCTGCTGCGTTCTTGTTGACTTCTTCACTGGTTTGAGACAAGCGACCCTATCGGAACACCTCCCTTTGTAGCCAGACTTCACCACAGCAGAATCGAGTTTCTGTTTTCAGGTCTCAACAGCTTCTCGTCAGGTGTATCGCCGTCCCTTGAACTGCAGTCGGTGTAAACAGGAGGACTTGGTAAGGATCCTCCGTCTTCATATTTTAGGTGGACATCTATCGTCTTGACCTCACTAGCTGTGTGGACACAATAGTTTTCTGTGTGGGGGAACAACATCACTTGTAATCTCTATCCTTCTCATAATTACAAAAATAGTCTGCTAAAATGTTCTACTATGTTTTAATCTATACTAATCTATGCATGTTTTATATTTAAATGCAATATGCTACTCTCAATTTTTTTAATAACATTCAACCTCTCCCTCCTGTGGTGTGAGATGTGGCTTAATGTAGCTGGATTTCAAGATACCCTTCTGGGCTGAAGATGCATCACCTGGTGGTCTGGCCCTCTGAGCTTCCTCACTGTTGTGGTTGATTCCAAGCTGTTGGTGGCATTTGGTCCATGTTTGGCAATCCTGTTCCTCTTTGACATCCCTGGGAACCCCTGCCTCTGCCGTAGTGATGGAAACCTCCTCTTTGTTGGTAACTGCATGGAGGGCCGTTGTTTGGTGCAATGTTCTGCGGACACTCTCTGGACCAATGTCCCATTTGGCTGCAATGGTAACATCCCTCAAACCGGAAACCTCTTCCTCCTTTTTGTCGGTTCTGCATCTGAATCTCTGGCATTACTCGAGTTTGAACTGTTGGAAGTTTCTGCACTGCATTCTCTGGTTCTTTGGCCATTTTTGATGTAGCTGCCAATTGCCTTGCCGCTTTCTTGCTTTTATTAGCTTCGGTATCTTTCTCAGCTATTTGTATCTTCAAGAGTCTTAGTTGTAATGCTACCATTTGTGTCTCTTGTGTTTCTCTTTGTCATCGTCTTTCTTCTGTGATTTCTTCTAATCGTATGTTTTCTTCCATCAGGTGTTTTGATTTACTGGTTGGCACTTTTACTCCATCCAATCCTTTGTCACTTTTGTCCGTGGAATCTCCATTCAACTGCAAGACTTCTCCAACATTTGGAAAGGGAGGAGGGACTTCGGCCAGGTTTAGATACAGCTTCGGAGTTTGGATAACTGGAGCGTCTTTTGTTTTTTCTGCTATGTCTTCCCTCACTGGCAGGTCTGCTACTTGGACCACATTTATGCTGTCTGCCAATAGGCTGGCATATTCCAGATGGAGTATCAGACCTGTAACTCTTATAAACCTTTGTTCAGCTTCCCTCCATACATTTAGCTGTTGTATGCATTGCTCATGCTCATAGTCGAGTACTGCTTTTCTATGGGCTTTTGTTGGTCCAGGTTGATCATCTGCTGCAATCAATTCTCTCGTTTGCCATTGTTCCAACAGTTTCTCTATGTGATTCCATGTCTTCAGTCTAAGATTTGGAGCTGTTGTAGCATCTGATCTGATTTTTACCCTTTCCTTGATATCTGCAGTTGAGCCTGGCTCTGCACCTGGTGCCATTTGGCGACATGTTTCTTGAATACTAGGATACAATTATTAAGTTTGTAAAGATAAAGCACTAATCCTCTGACTAGTTCCTTTGTTTTCTTTAGAAAAATATCCTACGTCATCAGAACTTCACTTTAAATCTGGGTTTTTTTTTTTTTTTTTTTTTTAAATTTAAAATTTTTTTTTTATTTTTTTTTTTTTTTTTAAAGTTAAAGATCTTTTTTGTTTTTGTTTTGTTAATGTCTTTTAAAATAAAATAAAATTAGAAAATCAAAAAATTTAATTTGTAGTGTGTACAATGTTTTGATTTTGAAATATGAAAAAGAAATATTGTGCAAATTTAAATCTGGTGTTCAATGTGTATCCTGAAGTGCACGGAATTATGCAAATGTCATAACTTGTGTTAGCTTCAATACTTTTGTGTTTGAATATTCTACAGTCTAGTTTGAAAGACTATTATGTAAAGTTTCTTATCTTAAAAGTAGAAACCACATGTGTTCATTTATAACACTTAAAATTAAACTTCAGAATATTATTATATCTTTCCCTGAGATCTTTTTTATTTATTATTCTGTTCTTCTATCTGTGTAATAAGTTTGTGTTACCAGCAGAGTGCGCTGTTTTAATTTCCAGCTCAATCCACTAGGGGTAGCTGTTGTAAAATAACCTCTTTTTAACAAGAAATGTTATTTTCTTTAAAAACTATCTTAAAAATGGGAAGAGAATTTCAATATGGTTAGAACGATACTGCACAAACACGCCAAAACACATTTGCAAAGAAGAATACTTCAAAAATAGCCAAAACACAATCGCCAGCAGAAACACTTCAAAAATCAGATTAGACAATCTACAATATTCCTCCCCTACAAATACCAAACTTCCAACGGAATTAATAACCTGTTTCAACCAAATGTACTATTTCCTAGCTCCAACTGTGACAAGAAGTATGATTCGTTCTTCACAAGATGGAAGTCAGAAAAATGCCTCATTGGAGTGAAACCAGCCAGCTGAGAACAAACAAAGGTGTAATTTGCATTTCCCGAAATGGTGTTTGCCCTATTTCTGTTTTTCAACATGTGGTCCAGAACAAAGGGATTTGAAAATAGACCACGTGGCTCACTAGAGAATGGCTGGGTGATTTTTACTGTAACAAAGGGAAACTCTGGTTTTAGCAAATGCAAGAGAAAACAATACTGTAGTTCACAATACAAAATGAGCTTTATCCTGAAGATATCCTCTCTTAAAATTAGGAACCCTTATGAATTAAGCCATAAACTTATCTTATCGTAATATTTGACTTTAAAAGCCATAAACTTCTCTACATACTTTTTTTGACTTTAAAAGCCACTATGTTTATCTGTTTCTATTAAAACACGCTATTATGTGACCAAGCAAGACGCTAATCAAACACAATGAGGAGAATATCGACTACCTCACGCAAGAATGTCGCATTTCCTGTCGTAATACACACACAATGTCCGGTTATAAATAAAACAGAATAAACACTGATCAAGCCTTACACTTTAATCAGACCTCTTCTCTTAAAAGGATTTTTACTTCATTTTCCAGTCGTTATCTGGTTGCTACACCTTGTTAGCCTCCGATTACTCAGTCGTTAGCTGACTCGCTGTGTCTCATAGATCTTAACAACAGTTAAATGGGCATTTATACCCTTACGTTTATAGGCAAAAACTACCAACGTAACAAGAGACACCTACTCGAAGACTGAACAAGGCACCTCCATGAAGTAATGACTAC
This sequence comes from Gobionotothen gibberifrons, assembly GCA_943591055.1. Classification (NCBI taxonomy): domain Eukaryota; kingdom Metazoa; phylum Chordata; class Actinopteri; order Perciformes; family Nototheniidae; genus Gobionotothen; species Gobionotothen gibberifrons. The sequence goes on from CALSBZ010022435.1 coordinate 11,860, forward strand.
ACAAGTTAATGTTTAAAATACAACACACACAAATGAATAGCATGCAGGGTTAAAAGAAGAAAATAAGTTATGAACTCACCCCTGTCTGTGAAAAAACAGCGCCACGTGTTTTAGAGTGATTATTTTTATCAAGTGCTTAAGTGTGGGTACCCGTGCACTCACGGTGTGGAAGCTAGGGACACATGCTGGAGGTCTTCAGTCCGTCCTTTAGGGGTCTTGGAGCCGCCAAAGAGAGGTGCATTTCCCGGTCTCTTTCCTGGAGGATGGAAATAACCAAAGTGCCCATGTTAGGGACACATGCTGGAAGTCTTTAGTCCGTCCTTTGATGCACTATTGCCCGCATTTTAAACACTGTTGCCTTGTCGAGTGCTTTATTCGTTCATGTCCAATTGATGTACATTAATTTGTATGTGCATGTATGTGTATTGTACACTGTTGTACAATACACATGCAGTTCCTTCACATGCTGATATCCAAGAGAGGGAGTTACACTGTCACAAGATGTAGGAATATAAAGCAGTATTCAATGTTTAGTTCAGATTAGCTCCACGTCAGAAATGATATCAAAAATATATCAATATTCCAATTACTTGTATATATACTCTCCTTGCACTATTTATATTCTATTTTATTTGTATTTACTTGTACTATTTTATCTGTTTTATTGTGTTGCACTGTTGGAGGAGCCTAAGATTGTAATTGTCATATATACACTGTAGCTATGTACACATGACAATAAAAGCCTTAAATCTTAAATCTGTTACAAGTAGAAATACATAATTTAAGGAGTAAATATTCTCCTTCCCCCTCCAGTGTCCTCCCTCCTGAATCTGCGTCTGTGTGAGTCCGACTCGGGGAAGATGGTGTCGGTGCTGGATCTCCCCGGCAGCGTGCTGATGGTCCCTCAGGCCACGCTGGGAAGAAAGGTCAAAGGTCGAGCCATGCAGTACCACAACAACATCGGCAAGGAGGACAGGAAGCGACTGTACGACGCCTTCGTGTCTCTGTGTGAGAAGGAAGTGACTTCAGAGGAAGTGACGGTGAAACACGGGACGTACGGAAACAGACAAGTGCTGAACATGGACACAAACGGACCGTACACTCACCTGATGGAGTTCTGAGGAAATGCAGCTTTGATTGTGACATTTAGAGCCTCTGAATGAGTGTCTGAGTATCTACCCACAGGCTGGAAACAGTGGATGAGACTATATGGGTCGAGAGCGGCACAATAACTTGATCATCAGAAGAAAAAAAGGGCAACTATTTTGTATATTGAGTAAATGATGATGCAAAAAAATGGATGGATCTCAATTATGGACTTTCCCTGCTTGTCTCTGTTTGATATTAATAATAAAATGATTATGTAATGACTTGGAGAAACTTGAATGGACATTTCACTGTTTTCTGCCGTGTTTTAGGACAAACAATGAATCTAGGGACTGATCTCCAGATAATACAACACAATTGTTAGTTGCAGCGCTTTGTGTATTTATATTTGAGTTGTGCTGATGTGATAATAATATGCTTTAAGTAGAAGTACTCAGGTCTTGTACTTGAGTAAAAGTAGAAGTACTCAGATCTTGTACTTGAGTAAAAGTAGAAGTACTCAGATCTTGTACTTGAGTAACAGTAGAAGTACTCAGATCTTGTACTTGAGGAAAAGTAGAAGTACTCAGATCTTGTACTTGAGTAAAAGTAGAAGTACTCAGATCTTGTACTTGAGTAAAAGTAGAAGTACTCAGATCCTGCATTGAGTTAAAGTAGAAGTACCAGAGTGTAGGAATACTCTGTTACAAGTAAAAGTACACCATTTACCTCTGAACTGTAGTGGAGTAGAAGTACACAGTAGCATAAAATGGCAATACTCAAGTAAAGTACAATTACCTCTAAAGTGTACTTAGGTACAGTACTTGAGTAAATGTACCTAATTACTTGACACTAGGTATAATACAAAACTGCATATTGAAATCACATTTCTGAGGATAAGAAGGATTCTGATTCATTAAAACAGAACCAATTCAGGAAAGAATATAATAATTAAATTGTTCTTTAATCAGCCAGAGTGTGCCGTGTCTCCTCCAGGCCGGCAGGGGGCGCTCTGTGTGTTTCAGGGAAGGAAAATGAACAGCACTCGCGTTTACAACTTCCTGTCAAGTGAGCAGTAACATGGGATAATGTAACTTCCGGTTTGTTAAATTTGGTACAAAAATAAAAGCATGTAAATAGAGAAGGCACTGTAAAAGAAGGCTTTTATACAACTATTATAACGCAGCAAACCCTCCCGGCCATCAGTGTCGAACCCGCAGTTCGGAGGAACCGACCGCCAGAGCACCAGCGCTTTCCTTAGTGCTTTCATGTCAATTCGGCGAACATATGATAGCCTACTACATTAAATGATCATCGAGCCGGGCTGCATTTCCTCCCGTCGGATGTGACAAAAACAAATCAATTATTTTTGTATTTGTATTTGCAGCCTTTCTTAGTCTGGACAGACCATAAAAACCTGGAGTACATTAGAAAAGCTAAACGCTTCAACTCTCGCCAGGCCAGGTGGACACTATTTTTCAGTAGGTTCCAAGTAGTAGTAAGGATGCCCCTTTCGTCTCATTAGTATGCATACAAAGTGACAGGTGGGCCCGCCTCCAATTATGCTAATGAGCTAAGTCCCGCCTCCCTTTGTTCGAGATGTGTATTCACATGTAGGTGTGAGATCCTTTGAAGTGAGGGGTGATGTGTGATCACATATAGGTGTGAAATGACCCCCTGTAGTAGAGCCTTTGTTGTCTAATCTAATTAGCCTATGTTGTCTGTCCTTTGATGTGAGGGTTGAGTTGTTATAACAGGCCGGTGTGACTTCGCACAGGCATTTTATAAGCCTCTGATATTAATCTAGGTGTTGATTAAGGCAGTCTCTCTGAAGTTGTGCGTGAGACTGTCTCGCACCCCTGTCTCCCCTCCGGCCCCTACCGGTCACACCCCCCATGTGAGGTGGTGATGTGTTTTAGCATGTAGGTGCAATATGTCCCCTTGTAGTAGAGCTTTTGTTGTCTAATCTAATTAACCTTTTGTTGTCTGTCCTTTGATGTGACGGTTGAGGTGTTATAACATGCCGGTGTGAAAAAGCACCGGTATGTTAGAAGCCTCTGATGTTAATCTAAGTGTTGATTAAGGCAGTCTCTTTGAAGTTGTGTGTGAACCTGTCTCCCATCGTCCCCCTTACACCCCCTGCCTATCACCTCCTCCTGTCACCCCCTTCCTTTGGCTGTGATGTCAGAAGGTAGTGGGGGGTGGAGTTAGTTTTTAAAATAAAAACGCTCTGAATAAAAAGCCAGTCATTTCCACTCATCAAGTCACCTTTCAAAAAAGAAAAATGGCCAAGAGAAGCTTCGATATGGGTTTAATCAGCGAGACGCCTGTGACAACTTACAGCCATCTGGCGGGAGCACCAATCAAGAAACGGATGCAGTATATGTGCCGGGTTCAGACACCTCCGGCCGAGGATCTTCAAGAGAAATGGATTCTGGAAAATGGAGATGTTTGGGGTTACGTGTTCAACTATATTGCCATTGCTTTTGGTATTTGCTCAACACATTTGCAGCAGTCGGTTAGCGGTAGATGATCTATAAGATTATTATGATCCGGTAATGGCTCGACAACACCATCAGCATCCTCTATAGTTAGTTGAAATGTCTTCACTTTGTTCCTTTTTCTTTTCACCTTCCTTCTTTTTGTCTTTCTCGTTTTCCGTCCTATTGCCCCTTTTCTTTTCATTCGCATTCTCCGTTTGCTTTTCATTTTTCTTCTCCTTTTCATTTTGCTTTTTCTTTTTCTTCGTTTTTCTTTACTTTTTCTTTTCTGCTAATTGCCGTTTGCGATCTTGGCGAGTGGTATGAGATATATTGTTTCAATAAAGGTTATCTATAACACCATCTTTTAAAGAAAGATATTCTTCATATGTCATTTTATCATAGTCCTCTTTTGTCCTAAAGACCTTACATGGATATGATATAGAGGAAAGCTCTTCTTCGGGAACATCCTCTCCCCTACTTTGTAACATCCAGCCGTTAAGCCCATATCCGTTATCCTGGTGATAATAAGGGTAGGCTACATCAGACTTGGTTTTTCTCAGATCCATGGCTAGTTT
>CALSBZ010022440.1:241-11960 GCA_943591055.1 Gobionotothen gibberifrons
TGTGTGTGTGTGTGTGTGTGTGTGTGTGTGTGTGTGTGTGTGTGTGTGTGTTGCTCCGCTCAACGGTCCCTCACAACGAGAGGAGCTGCGGCGGTGATCATGTAGAGCTGCGTGTCTCCGTCACCTCTCTCTTTCTGCTTCACACACGTTGCATATAGCTATTTTATTGTCTTATCAGGACACCTTGAACTGCCAGACCGGTGAAGCCATTTTGGCGTGCTTGTTTTGCCGCGCGCAGAGAAAAGTCTCATGTACCCCTGCATAGGCTTCTCTCCCCATGACAATGGGGAGCTGGAAGTCCCAGGGCTTTTGGTAATTGAGACACCCCAACCAACTAACATTACAGTAACATGGTCACATCTCCTCAACCCCAATTCAGCTAGCAATAGTGGAAAACACAGGCAATTAATTTCAGTGCTTTTATTTTTCTGTGTGCACTAATGTTAAACCACCTTGACTTTTTTTCTTTTTTTCACAGGAAGTGTGAAAGGGAGAGGAGCATTCCATTGCAGAACTAGGCAATCCTATGAAGTGGAAATGTAAGTTCTGCACGTTTTCTTCAGCTAACCAACGTAGTATAATAAGGCACTACAAGTTGAAACACGGACATTATGGTAGGTATTGTCCTTTGCCTTGCATCTACAGTGACTGTGTGTGCTCTTTCAAGACACAAGTAGCCCTCAAGAATCATTTACTGAAGCATGAAACAGTGACTCTGAGACCTCAAGGTGCTGTTGCTCGTGGATCTCAAAATAATATTGTGACTTATCGACTACATTGTTAATTATGTGATTTCTCTGAGCCCTGTACACTTAAAGAATACTTTGTTCATTTTGGAGTTCATTTGAAAAACAAGGAAACTGTGAAGTGCCCTTTTCAGCAATGTCTATTCAATTCTAATGTGTATTCCACCTTTAAAGCACATAAAAGTAGATATCACTGCTCTTCCGAATTGAAAGATTTAAGGGCCGAGGTAATTTATGATTGTGATCCACCAGCTGCAATCAGTGGGGAATGTAATGTAACGGCACCAATAGACATTGATGTCTCACAAGAGGATGTCTCACATGATGAATTTGAACATGTTAGTGGAGAGTCAGTTAAGCTTAAACTTGCATCCTTATTCTTGCGTATGCAGACACTCTTGCATGTTTCCAAGTCAGCTACACAAGAAATAGTTGATGAACTATATGAAATTGGTACTCTAGCTGGAGAGTGCACCAAGACATCTATTGAAAATGTATTAAGGCAGCACAATTGTAACATTGAAGGCCCCACCTTAGCGTTGATAACAGAGGCTATACAGGGAACAAATCCTCTTGGTTTTCTTTCAAGGAGTGGCCCTTTTGGCACTGATCACAAAAGGTCAACTTTTTTCAAAGATAATTTCCCTGTCATTGAGCCAGTAGAATATGTCCTAGATGCAGACCGGAAAAAAACGTTTGTATATGTGCCCATATTGAGTGTACTAACTGAGTTGCTAAGCAGGAATGATATCCTTGACAAAGTGTTAGCTGAAGAATCTTGTTCAAAGTCTGGTCAATTTAAGTCATTTCGTGACGGCTTGTTTTTCAAAGAAAATCCTCTGCTCTCTGGAGATGAGTTATCAATTGCTGTTGGTTTGTATATAGATGATTTTGAGGTTTGTAACCCATTAGGCACCTCCAGAAAAAAACATAAAGTGTGTGCCTTGTATTGGGTAATTGTCAATCTACCGATCAAATATAGATCAGCTCTGTCATCTATTTACCTTGCCGCTTTCTGTGACGATTTAAAAACATTTGGGTACACTAAAATTCTAGATCCACTTTTGAAAGATCTACAGATACTTGAAAACCAAGGAGTTTTTATCCAGCGGTTGGGGGCAAATATTAAAGGGACAGTGCTTTTTGTCTCTGCAGATAACTTGGGAGCTCATTCTCTTGCTGGTTTTCAGGAATCGTTTAATGTAGATACGTTTTGTAGATTTTGTTTGGCAAGTCATAAGGATATTCAGACTGCTGAAGTAAGAAGTGATTCATTTCCTCTCAGGACTAAATTGTCCTATGAAGCTTGTGTTTCGTAGCTCAAACAAAATGCAGATATACCATGTGTAAATGGTGTTAAAAGGGACTGTTTTGGCTTCCGGTTGACGATGTGAGAGTGTAGACATCCAGGTCTCCCGATCACATTTTCCATTTTACTGTTTAAAACATCGGAGTTTCCTCTATAAAACTACCACAGCTCGTTGTGAACTTGCTTTGCACTTTTTGGTGTAAAAAAAAACTCGTGCTAGCACTAGCATAGCAAGCAAACTCTCAGCGTGGACGACTACTCCTAATGGCGGCGAAGATGTTAGCGGTGGCTTACCTGCTGCTACTGAATCCATCTCCATGAAGCAACTGGTGGACGAGCTGGCGAAGCAAAGAGCCGGTCTGAAGGACGATGTCCCTCACCTGATCCAGGAGTCTTTAAAGCCACTTGAGACTGCTGTGGGTGCCCTCCGGGACACGGTCGGCTCATTCCAAGCCCGCCTTTTGGCTACAGAGACTATCGCCGGAGAGAACTTTGAACGATTGACCTCGGCTGAAGCTACAATCAAAGCTCTCCAAGCCCAGAATCAAACCCTGCTGGATCATGTAGACGACATTGAAAACAGGTCACGCAGATCCAACTTGAGGATAGTGAATATTCCTGAGGGCAGCGAAAACGGCAAGGACCCGGTGAAATTCATTGCCGAACTCCTGGCAGAATGCGTGGGTCCTGATGTGTTTACCGAACCGCCAGAGCTGGAGAGAGCCCACCGTTCACTTGCCACAAAACCAAAAGACGGGAAACCAGCTAGACCTTTCATCGTGCGTTTTCTTCGCTTTCAACAAAAAGAGGCAGCCCTACGGTGGTCCAGGAACCATGAGGTGAATTTCCGGGGATCCCCTCTGAGGTTTTACCCCGACCTGAGCTCCGCACTGGCGAGGAAACGCGCAGATTACAACGGCGTGAAACAAGCTCTTTACAAGAAAGGTGTACGCTTCCGTCTGATGCATCCCGCCCGTCTGGTGGTAACTTTCGAGGCACAAACGTTCACATTCGACTCACCTGAAGATGCCCAGGAATTCTACAAGCGTCGGGTAGCCAAGGAGTGATAAAACGACTCTGACTGGTGACACTCGCATCGAGAGAAAAGTGTGAGGATTTGCAGCCTGCCTCCTCCTATTCCTCTCTGTTTTGTGTTTATGTTGTCTGTCTGTCTGTTTTGTCTGTCTTCCTGGTTGGGCGTGGCTGACCTACTTTTGATTCCCGCCAACTCACCGTCACAGCTGCTGCTCATCATCATGATTCATCTACATCACCTACACCTGCTTATATACCCGGTTGTCGTCATCCAGCATTCACCAGTTCGTCGTTTCACCTCGCTGGTAATACGACTTGGTATATTCTATAGTATAACTAAACTCTATGTTCTCATGTACTCACCGTATACTCTCTCTACCCAGTATCCATCTTCAACTATCCTGCCTGCCACGTCCAGCCATCATCTCCTCGTTTGAGTATCTCCGTGCTTCCACGCACACCAGCTCAATCCTGTCTACTCTCGCCAGCTCTGGGTCTTCGGCTCTCCTCGCTGCAGTTTCCTCCGTGCTTCCACGCACACCAGCTCAGGTCTGTGAACTCTCGCCTGCTCTGAATCCTCGGCTCACCTCGCCGCTGAATCCTCCGTGCTTCCACGCACACCTGCTCAGCCTGTAACTCTCGCCTGTCCGGATTCCTCGTCTCCTCACACCAGCGTACCTCCGTGTGCCTCCACACCTCCGCTGGTGTACACCCAGGATATAACGTGGACAATAAATCCTCTATTTATAAACTTGAAGGCTTTAGTGGTTTTAATAAACTATATATTTTCACCACATATATTCTGTCTCCGCCTCCTGTTGTTTCTGCATTGTGAGTTCTAATCCTGTAGCTCGTGGAGAGCGTAACAGAACAAACTGGTCAATATGAACTCCGCGGAAACTGGATCGGATCCCGCTGCTGTCCAGCACGCCCTTGCTCATCAGGGAAATCGTTTGGGCCAACATGAACAAATGCTCCGAGCGTTAATGGAGGGCCAGCAGTCCTTGACTCAAAACCTCTCGAATCTAACAACCCAACTCGCAACTCTGATGACTCCAGCTGCACTACCGGCTCCTTCCACTCCACCTCTGTTTTCCACTCCATGCCGGGATTCTCCCATTTCCAACCCTGACTATTTCTATGGAGATGTGGAGAAATGCAGAGGATTTTTGTTTCAATGCAGCAAGGTATTTCGCCAATGCCCCATGTCTTATTCTTATGATGTGATTAAGATTAACTTTGTTTTGGGCTTACTTCGTGGAAGAGCTTTAACCTGGGCCGAAGCTTTGAGTTCATCTGTGGATTACAATACTCTTACTTTTAGAGAGTTCTCTGAAAATCTTTCCGAAGTTTTTGACCATCCAGATCACTCTGGCTCAGCTGCTAGTCGTCTGCTCAATATACAACAAGGGACACGAACCGTTGCAGATTACTCAATCGAGTTTCGTACTCTGGCAGCAGAAGCCCGATGGGACGAGGCGGCTTTAAGGGCTGTGTTTGTTGAAGGACTGAAGGGTCAACTGAAGGATGAGCTGGCAGCAAGAGACGAGCCTGTTGATCTCCAATCTTTAATCTCCTTGGTGTCTCGTCTTGACAGCCGGTTGCGGGAGCGCCGTGCGGAGCGAGCACAGCGTTACCCTAATGCCTTGCCAATTAAACCTATGGTCACACCCCAGTTTGCTCCCTCCCATTCCAGACCATCTGGCTACTCCACACCATCTCGCGAACCCACCATGGCTACGGAGGAAGCTATGCAGTTGGGACGCGCCGGATTATCCCCTGAGGAGCGCCTTCGGCGTTTGAGGTCTGGAGAGTGCCTGTATTGTGGCAAGGCTGGGCATGTTCTGTCTGGTTGTCCTGTCCGCCCAAACGCAAGGGCTCGTCAGTGAGATTGGGGGTCCTGTCGAGTGTGCAACCTACATCTATTGTAGCCCCAACTTTGAGTCGTTTTTTGATTCCAGCCAGACTTTGTTTTAATTCTCAGACTTTGCCTCTCTCAGCTCTCATTGACTCTGGAGCTGAGGATAGTTTTGTGGATTATGAACTCGCCAAGCAGCTGGGAATAAACTTTGAGACATTACTGGAACCATTAACTGCTTATGCCTTAAATGGTAAGAGCATATCTAGGGTTACACAGCAGACTCAACCTGTAACTCTGATAATCTCTGGGAATCATCGAGAGGAGATTCAACTGAAGGTCATTTCCGCTCCCTCAACCCCTTTGGTTCTTGGTTACCCATGGCTGCGCATCCACAATCCACATATTGATTGGGCTGGAGGGAGAATCATGGAATGGGATCAGACTTGCCACCTTAATTGTCTACAGTCTGCAGTACCTATCGTCCCTGCTGAACCTATGCCTGCTCCATGTGTCTCAGTTAAGGTTGACTTGGCTGGTGTTCCGGATGTTTACCACAACCTAAGGGGGGCCTTTAACAAGGAGAAGGCTCTCTCTCTCCCTCCTCATCGTCCCTACGATTGTCCTATCGATCTACTACCCGGAGCTCCTTTACCTACCAGCAGACTTTATAATGTTTCTCGGCCTGAGAGGGAGGCCATGGAGAAATACATCAGTGACTCCCTTGCTTCGGGAATAATTCGACCTTCATCCTCTCCTCTGGGTGCGGGGTTTTTCTTCGTGGCAAAGAAGGATAAATCACTCCGACCATGTATTGACTTTCGTGGGTTAAATAACATTACAATCAAGAACAAATACCCACTTCCCCTGATTAACTCTGCTTTTGAACCTCTCCAAGGTGCCACCATCTTCTCCAAACTCGACCTCAGAAATGCTTACCACCTGGTTCGTATTCGCCATGAGAGGAACATCAGAACCACGTCAGTCAGGTTCTTCAGAGGCTGCTGGAGAACAAGCTGTTCATCAAGGCTGAGAAATGTGAGTTCCATCAGGAGAGAGTCAGTTTTCTGGGTTACATCATCCGGCAAGGCAAGTTGGAGGCAGACCCAGGAAAGATTCAAGCTGTCTCGGAGTGGCCAGTACTCGGAAGGAGCTACAGAGGTTCCTGGGTTTTGCTAACTTCTATCGCCGTTTCATCAGGAACTATAGCAAGGTGGCAGCTCCACTCTCCAGTCTCACATCAGTCAAAATCAAGTTTTCCTGGACAACAGTTGCTAACGATGCCTTTCTTCATCTCAAATCCCTGTTCACTTCTACCCCCATTCTCGTTCAACCAGATGCAAACAAGCAGTTTGTGGTTGAGGTAGATGCTTCAGACATCGGAGTTGGCGCAGTTCTGTCTCAGATTGCAGGGCCGGACAATAAGCTTCACCCTTGTGCCTTTTTCTCTCGCCGGCTTTCTCCAGCTGAGAGAAATTATGATGTGGGTAACAGAGAGCTTCTGGCGGTGAAATTGGCATTGGAGGAGTGGCGACACTGGCTGGAGGGCAGTGAGCAGCCTTTTCTTGTTTGGACTGACCACAAGAACCTTGAATACATCCAGTCAGCCAAACGACTAAACTCCCGACAAGCCAGATGGGCCCTCTTTTTTGGTCGTTTCAATTTCTCTCTGACCTATCGCCCTGGATCTAAGAATGCTAAGGCCGACGCCCTGTCCAGAGCATTTCGTTCTGAAAGTCTGGAGACATCCTCGGACTCTATTCTCCCCCGGAGTTGTGTGGTGGGTGCTCTCACCTGGGAGATTAGTAACACAATCCGGGAGGCACTTTTGGAGCAACCTGACCCTGGTAGTGGTCCGCCTAATCGTCAGTTTGTCCCCAACTCAGTTCGATCCCAAGTTCTGCTGTGGGTCCACAGCTCCCGTTTTGCGAATCACCCTGGTGCCAACTGCACACTCACCCTTCTCCGGAGACATTTTTGGTGGCCAACTATGGACAGGGACACCAAGGAGTATGTTGCTGCATGTACTACCTGTGCTAGGAGCAAGGCCTCACATCAGAGACCTGCAGGATTGCTTCAGCCCCTTCCAATCCCTAGTCGACCCTGGTCACACATTGCCATGGATTTTGTCACCGGCCTACCCCCCCTCTCAAGGAAACAATACTATTCTGACTGTGATTGACCGTTTCTCCAAATGTGCTCATTTTGTAGCTCTGCCCAAGCTTCCCTCAGCCCTGGAGACATCCCAACTTCTCACCCAGCATGTTTTCCGCCTGCATGGTATTCCAGTTGACATCGTTTCCGATCGTGGCCCTCAGTTCTCTTCTTTGGTCTGGAAGAATTTCTGTCGTGCTATTGGTGCTTCAGTCAGTTTAACCTTGGGGTATCATCCTCAATCTAACGGTCAGACGGAAAGAGCCAATCAAGACCTGGAATCAACTCTCCGCTGTATTGCTAGTCGCAACCAATCAACTTGGAGCTCCCTGTTACCCTGGGTTGAATACTCATTCAATTCACTCACGTCTTCAGCTACCGGTCTCTCACCTTTTGAAGTATCTTTAGGGTACCAACCACCCCTGTTTCCTGAGGAGGAGAAGGATTTGGCTGTTCCTTCCGTTCAACTACACATGCGTAGATGCCGTAAGGTTTGGAGGGACACTCGCTCTGAACTCCTTCGGACTTCTGCCAAGAACCAACGGTCAGCCAACCGCCACAGACAAGCCGCTCCTCCGTACACCCCTGGACAATCTGTTTGGTTGTCTTCCAAAAACATCTCACTCCTCACCGAGTCTAAGAAGCTGTCCCCTCGGTTCCTCGGTCCATTCCTCATTGAGCGCATCATAAACCCCTCTGCTGTCCGCTTGAAACTCCCCAGTACCATGAAGATTCACCCCACGTTCCATGTTTCCCAGATCAAGCCTGTCCACACCAGTGACTTGTTCATTTTCAACCAAATTGACCCCACTTATCTTGGAAATGTTTATTGACTCAATGGATAATGGGGCCCTGCCACAGACACTCACAGAGGCATCCATAACACTTCTACCAAAACCGGGGAAGGACAGAACAGAATGTGGATCATATCGCCCCATCTCGTTGTTAAATAGCGATATCAAGATATTAGCTAAAGCAATTGCCCGGCGCCTAGAGTCCGTCACAGATGAGGTGATCTCCCCTGACCAAACAGGCTTCATGTCGGGTCGCCACTCATTTTCTAACATCCAAACCCTTCTAAATGTCATACATCCGGGGGGGTACCAGAGGTGGTTATCTCCCTGGATGCGGAGAAAGCTTTTGACAGAGTAGAGTGGGCATATTTATTTGAATGTCTGAAGGCTTTTGGCTTTGGACCCACATTTATTGCATGGATCAGACTCCTATACTCATCACCTAAGGCATCGGTTGTTACAAACGGGAAGCGCTCCACATTTTTCTCATTGTCGAGAGGAACACGCCAAGGGTGCCCACTGAGTCTACTTTTGTTTGCATTCGCCATCGAGCCTTTGTCTATCATGTTAAAATCTTCTCCAACAATAAATGGATTTTTTAGATGGGGGAGGGAACACAAGGTGGCGCTGTATGCCGACGACCTTTTGTTGTATGTGTCCGACCCGGTGTGTTGCATTTCCCATATAGTTCAGATGTTGCATAGATTCGGTAGCTTTTCGGGATATAAGATCAACCTCACTAAAAGCGAATGTTTTCCGGTGAACAACCTAGCTCTTGCAATCCCACAATGTGACTTGCCCTTTCATTTGTCTAAACCTGGCTTCAAGTATTTGGGAATTAATATTACACGGTCCTTCTCTCAACTATACCAGAAAAACTTCACACCCCTCGTTAATAAATTAAAAGATGATTTACAGAGATGGAGGTCTGTTAATCTATCTCTGGCAGGGAAGATCAACTGTATTAAGATGAACGTTCTACCCCGATTCCTCTACCTTTTTCAATGTCTCCCTATATTTCTCCCAAAGTCCTTTTTTCTGTCTATTGATAAGTCCATATCGTCATTCATTTGGGGGGATAAAGTCCCTAGAATACAGAAAAGACTTCTGCAACGACATCGATCCCAGGGCGGACTGGGCTTACCAAATTTGCTTTATTATCACTAGGCTGCCAATATTCAGAAGATTATATACTGGGTCCATTCACCAATGCCGTCTTGGTGCGAAATTGAAAATGCATCATGCCTCTCTACATCCCTCTGTGCCTTGGTTACCTCCAAACTCCCTCTATCTACCCCACGCTACACCTCTAACCCGGTGGTTGTCAATACCTTACGAATTTGGTCACAATTTCGTCGCCATTTTGGTCTGAACGATTTCTCTAGCCTAGCCCCCTATCTGTAATAATCACCTTTTTGCCCCTGCTAGAATAGACAATACTTTCGCCTTGTGGAAAAGACTCGGTCTCTCCAAATTTAAAGATCTCTATAATGAGGGCATCTTCTCCACCTTTAATCACCTCTCTCAAAAATGTAACCTTCCCCGCTCAAACCATTTCCGATACCTCCAGGTACGACATTTCATACAAAGTTTGGATCCAAACTTCCCCAATACACCACAACCTTCTGCTATAGATGACATCCTCCAAATTCCTTCCAATCTAAAAGGCCTCATTTCGAGAATCTATTCTAGCATAACATCCCTAGGAGACACTTCCATCGACAAAATTAGAGAGAAATGGGAAGAGGAGCTAGGAGACGGAATACCTGATGACTTATGGACTGAGGCTCTGACAAGAGTTAACGGGAGCACATCGTGTGCTAGACTAGGTGTAATCCAGTTTAAGGTCTTGCATCGTATACACCTCTCCAAATCTAGGCTGGCCAGAATCTACCCTAACGTAGATGAGAACTGTGGTAGATGTCATAATGCTCCAGCAACGCTAACACACATGTTTTGGTCTTGCCCCTTGTTGTTTGATTTTTGGTCAGTAGTTTTCAGGACCCTCTCACAGGCACTAGATTTGGCTCTACAACCTAACGCCTATTCAGCTATCTTTGGCACAGCGCCAGCTGACCAGCGGATAAGTAACAAGCATAAAGACATTATGGCATTTGCCACTCTACTTGCCCGTAGGAGGATTTTGTTTTCGGTTAATGTCATGTTGACTGTCACATACTCGTCTTCTGTGTATCATTACTGATGCAATGTCTTCTGTCCGTATGTGTTTTGGATTGTGATATATGTGGTATAAGTGTTACAATTTCAAATGTAACACAATTATATAAAATAATCATAATAAAAGTTTGAGGTAATTTGGTTTGCTTTGAGTCCCCAGAGCCATTTCACATTGTGTCTATCTGTCATAACTGTCCACCTCTGCTAATAACAATGAGACACAAATACAGAGTTGCAATAGAGTGGCAAAGAAGTTATTCCAAGTTTCCAGGAAGTTCAATTCTGATCCTTTTCTGAACAGACAATGTTCAGCGGCTTACCATTGTTCCTTTAAATGGACAAAATATGTGCAAATAATCAAGTTCGTTCAGTGATGTCGAAGTAAGCATCGCTGGGGGTCCCTTGTTAAAAAGCTAATGGTTTTTCCCATTGGATTTCACTGCAGAAAATAAGCTCTGTGGCCAACACACGTTTATGTTACTTACATGTATGGCTCAGCAGGATACATCTCAACATATGAATGCCACTTTGTCATTTTGGAAGTGTGAATGCAATTTACAGACTGTAGTTTGGCTATTAACAAACCATATCACGGTCACATGGCTGTGCATCGCCACCGCTAAGCTAAAGGCGGCTACTGTTAGTAATTAAATCAATGTTGTAATGGCATAATTTAGCTTAAATGTTGATTTTATTGAAAAAACAGAAGTATTCACGCAAAATGTATGTTAAGCTTTTATTTTGAAAAGACTTCCGCCAGAATCAGGAATACAAGTTTATTTTGAAAATCTATTCCGGAAGTTATCTCTGAAATACTGACGGAAGCTTGAACTCAATGTTAAACCAAACGTAAATATTATCAGCTGTTGAAATAAGGAAAAAGAGCCACAGGCGAGTGTGTAGAACCAAGGCGTGTTTAGTCATGTGTTAAATGTACGATGTAAACATCCTTTGAAAAAGTGTGTGCGGAAATAAGAGGACGAGCGGAAGTCATCAACAACAGAGATAGCGGACGGGAGGAGCCAAGCCTACTGTATTTAAGGAACGAAATGTGTTTTGTTTGGCCCTTCTTCACCCCCCTCCCGGAGGACACACTGCAGATGTCCTCCTCTTTCAACTCCCGATCCTGCTTGTGACATTACCGCGCCACATTTGAATTAAAGTACCATTTGAAACTTAAGACAGAGACTCCATTGGTCTCATTTATCCTAAACTTCTCTCCTGGACTCAAGAATAACGGACATATCAATACTACATAGACCAGAGAAGCTTCGGACACTCAGAGGTTGGGTATCGACTAGCTGTTGTAGAGCAAAACTTGAAAGTCTCTTCAGCGTGTGGCAACCACAGACCTTATTTCAGGCCAATCACACATACATTGGAAAAACTGTTGACTTTGTGACAAGGGAACTGGAACTGGTGAAAGTCATTTCCATGTTTTAGGACTCATTCCTGCACCACGCATTAGAAACCTTACAAATGCCCTTTTCTACATATCTAATGAAAATGTTACGCAACTTATTTTATTTGACCTTTACATTCTGGTTGAGGTTTCAATGAATGAACTTTGATTGCTGTTGCTGATTAGCTTATATGTATATGTATGAATATATGGCATACAGCTGTAGACTTGCTACAGTGTAAT
>CALSBZ010022442.1:0-18445 GCA_943591055.1 Gobionotothen gibberifrons
ACAACTAGTTGATGGTTAATTTGTGTACCTTAATATAAAGTGTTACCGAATGTTGTATTAGCAAAAAGCATATATGAAAATAAGTATTCCACTTACCATGCAGACAACTACCCCACAGCTATTGTCATCCTGCTGTACTGGGTGTTTCATCACTCCTCCCTTCCATGTTATGTCTACCCAGTCTGTCTTACTGCAGCAGGTCTTCCTCATTTTTAAGTAATCACTGCGTGAGATAAGATATATTATTAACGTACAATGCATACTGTATAAATACAATACTCGCATAATAAAATACATCCTTGTCACACTGTGTCTCAACAGTCGAGTAACACAATTTGAAGTGAGGTTAATGCATGTTTCCCAAATGTATGTTTTAAGAAATAACATGCAGACACCTAGTCTGATATAAAACTGAATTGACAATTGTTCACTCTATGGACAGGTTGTTTATTCAGTGGATTGGGTGTTATGGTATAATCAGTATGTATGGACCAAATAAAACATGCACACATTTTTCACACATTATATGTTCTGGTGTAGTAGAACATAAAATAAAATAAACAAAAGGGCTGGTTGTGGCAATAGAGCTGATCCATCTATTCCCACATACATATAACAATACATATAAACATTATATATGAGGGAATAGAATGAAATACATATTTTTGAAAAATAGGTGAAATTGTATGCAGTTAGTACCTGAATTTGTTGTCAGCATTGTCTGACTCTGCCTGTTCTGCAGAGTTGCGTGCAGGATCGGCCAAATACACTGTGCTTTCTTCAGCATTGCTGTACTGGACACAGAAAAATAAATATATATATTTGGAAATAAACACAACATCTCCAAAAGCTGATCAAGAAATATACAATTATATAATATAGACACTACTAACCAGAAATGTCCAGTGTATATTTCCCACATTTACAAAGGACACAATGGCTCCATAGCTGTCAAAGTGTATCTGTAATACATAAGAACAAAACAACTTCCATTTCCTATCAGGCTGTATTTTTTTTCTTTATACAGTAGAGTCAAATAGCTATAGAGTATGTTTATATTTAGACAAAGACATAATGAAAACCTTTGTAGTTATCCTCAATAGAAACACAAGTTACCTTTGACAAAGTGTGCTTCCTGACCTCTTCTCTTTTCCCAAAGAGGATCACACCAGCTGTGTAGTGGTTGAGAATATAAATCCTTGTCCCCAGTTTACATTTATTTGCATGTATATGGAAAAGGCACTCGATGATCTGGAGAAAATGTCGACAAGCAGACATTAATAAGAAATACAATATATTAAATAATAATGTAGTTGACAGGTGTTAAGCTTTGTTGATAAAAACAGAAAATTAGAACAGTGAGTGACCACATTTAACTACTTCTTCTAGTGTACAATACAAGTTAAATATTCAACTGTGGATGCCTTTTAAGATTCACTTTTTAAAACAATTTTATACATTTTAGGCCTTGGGTGCTAACAAGACTTTAGTGGTGTGCCATGAAGCTAGCGTTACATGAAGTTAGCATCACATGAATATTGGATTCATGTGTAGTGAAGATACTTGGTATGAGCACTGGTTCTGTCCTATGATATGGATGAAATACCTTGCCTGTAAGCCACTGGTGTGGTCTAAGGGTCCGTATGTCAGAGTGATAGATGGTGAAACTGTTTCCTCTTATTTGCGTGGGGACTACAGACACCACCACCTCAGTGTCCTTTTTTTTCCCACAACGCGGTCAGCTGGGGGTAACAAACAAAATACTATATCATTATGTCCCAAAGCTAGATTGTTAACAGAGCATGAGAAACACATTGTAAATTGAAATGTATTATTTTATAACGTTCCTTGAGCATTCCTTAAACATTAAAATCTGCATTTTAACTTTTTAGTTAATCAATTCTTTAAACATTTGTATCTGGTCCCTCTGATGAACTCCCTGGTGATGTGTCCTTACAGTTTCTTACCTCTGATGAAGCATCCACTTTACCTCCCTGTGCGTCATCCTCAGCATGCTCCGTCATTTCTGAAGATTGACCTTGTCTTGCCTTGTCTTTTGGATCCTGCATAGAAGCCGAAACATCAACATTGCCTTTCACATTGTCCAATATGTGTTGTTAAGTGCATGTCATAGTTAATCACTTCATCACACAATTTAAATCTTCAGTTCTTCTATCTTTACCTATACTAATAGAAAATGATAGATTCCAAGCTGGTTTAGATGTATGTGTTTCAAATGCTTCCTGGCTTTGTTTAAGTATGCTAAATGGGATTACCTGTGATGGAATATGTGCTTCAGTTTGACCTGGCGCTTGTTTTTTTAGTGGAGCTGGAGCTTTTGGTGTTTTTCTCTTCTGCATGAGCTGAGAAAAACAAAGTGTTAATAACACAAATATTAGAACATTTATGTTATTTTCAACAAACAGGATAACAATGGTTTGCTCTCCAAAATACATACATAGTTCTTGTGCTGTCTGAAAACAAAAGGCTTGTTTATGGGTGTCACATAAACTCCTCGCCTGTTCTGCTTTCTTTGTTTCCATCGCTCCATGTCCACACGGTGGGTCTGCAGTTAATAAGGAATATTGACAGGGTAAATGCACTCATGAATGACCTTTCATTACATATTCTGCCATTTCACGTTATTCAATGTTGTTTTCTTTTCACAACAAACATTTTCTTTGCCTGAAATAAATATATTATTTCATTAATTATTATTCCTCAAAATTATGAAACCAACTAAATTCAGCATAGTTGCATCACAGTTTTGATTGGTGTATCAATATTATTGTGACATATTATTAGCACACCTAATATAACTGATAATAATGACAAAATTATCTGCAGACTAACTGTTGGGAAAATACTGAATGCACTCTTTGAATATCAGAGTAGAACATGATGACAAAGAAGCCTAAGTAGCTGTGTACATGACAGGATGTATGATTACCTAGAAGAGCATCAAGACTGTTTTAGGCATATGATAGCTATGTGATTAACATGATGATTCAGCCTCTATGAAGATAGACTTATGACAAGCATGATCATTTCTGTCGTGAGCCTTAGCTAATCTAAACTAAACATTGTATACTGCTTTGAACCGGTATTCCTCCATCTTGTGACTATGTAACAAGTCTGTCTACAAGTCTCTTGTATATAAAGCATGTGAAGGACACTGTTCTGTGAACTATTTGTCCCATGCAGCTCTGTATGTGATGACTACTTCCATTCTTGCAAGGATAATAAATACATGTATCCTGATTATTGA
This sequence comes from Gobionotothen gibberifrons, assembly GCA_943591055.1. Lineage (NCBI taxonomy): Eukaryota > Metazoa > Chordata > Actinopteri > Perciformes > Nototheniidae > Gobionotothen > Gobionotothen gibberifrons. Next base: position 3,269 of record CALSBZ010022442.1, read on the forward strand.
AACGCCAGGGGCGATTGATATTTTCCTAACATAATCGATAGCAATGCTTAATGACTAGGGACGAATGTGATAACATAACAGCCATATATAAATAACAAACTGTACCTTCTGCCCCCTCCTCAGAGAGTCGCCATATTCCCTTACTAGAAACTAGTATGTACAAGGTGTCACGCAATACAGTTTTATATTTATCGGAGGAAAGCGTCCGGCCACTTTTCAAAACAAAGTGAAATTATAAAAATTATGCCAACCACACCATTTTAATAAACAGGATACTGTAGGATTAATGTCTCTTTTTTTCGAAAGATGTGTAATAAACAATTCATTTAAACATTTGTGTTTTATTTTCGAACACAATTATGTATATAACTACTTTTCTGTTGAAATACATATATACGTACCCTCGACGTGCCTCCATTACAGATGAGGTCCATGGAAGCACTAATTGACAGGTATTGACGCGCTCTGTTACCGCAAGGACATTGGTCGTTTACACAATGCAGGGGGTGGGGTAAACATATATAAGCTTGCATACAGTAGAAGCTGTCACTCCTGGCTCCAGGCTCAACCTCCACTCACCTGCTGCAATCAGCTGTGCACCCTCCCCTACTACACACCTGATTCCCATCAGGCATATCAGCGGAGGCTCCACAACCTGTCAGCGCCAGATCGTTGTTTAACCCACAGTGGTATAACTCTCAGCCTACTTAGCATTATTAGCTATTTCCTCAAACACTGAATGTTCTTCTTACGTGTACGTACTTTAGTTGAAGTTAATAATAATGTTGATCTTAAGATCTTTATATATCATTGATTTAATCTTTCTGAACACTTTTGAAATAAAATACCGCAAAATGAAGATTTATTTTATAATGTTCATTACAGATAATCCCTTCATTTCATTTTGAAAACACGTGGCAACTTTATTAATACAGATGAAAAGCTTTTATTGGGAGGATCAATTCGTATTGGGCTTCAATGACTCTTGATGAAGGCAGTATTATGATTGTTTGTATTTATCCTCAGAAAAGTAATATTTTTAATAAGAAGTGACCTTTGAATACATATTGCAAAACAAAGCCTATATAACCTGGAAGGTTACGTTTCTATAGTACAAATCTGGGCCATTTATTGTGTCATTTCTCCAAACACATACAGTACAAAGGCCTGTTTTGGAGGACTTTACATTTAGTTAAAGACAGGACTATTGTAATTCAGTCAGAGAATAAAGGAAAGACAATTGTTATAATGGGTGATGTAACTTTAATGACAGACATAATATGAGGTCATTGGTACTCAGACTATTCAGGGATCGTTTTGTGATCATGGGGAATGAGCCTTGTTCAGGTAAAGTGTGCTGGAGGCTGAAGACGTTGACGTTGACTGATGGAGAGAGGTTCTGGTCCTGATGGAGAGGTTTTTGTACTGATGGAGAGAGGTTTTGGTCCTGATGGAGCGCGGCCTCCTGCCAGAGGGGAGAGGGGTGAACAGTTTGTGTCCAGGGTGGGAGGGGTCACGTTGTTTCTCTTTCAGAAACACAGAGGACTGTTTGTATGATGGGATCACAGACACGCTGCAAACGGTGTCCGCCAAAAGTCGAGTCCAGTGTCTATGTAGTGTCATTTTTATTTGTTATTGTTTGGGAAGATTGAAAATCGGTAGGGAAAGCCAGCTAAGTCGGTAGGCGGTAGAAACATGTCAAAAGCGGTAGACAACCGCCCAAATCGGTATGGTTGGCAGGTATGCATGCGACGTCCCACGCGGGAGGTCACATGGGGAGGCTTTTTTTATGCGGAAGTTTAAATGTCTTACAAAAACGACGCCAGATGTCACTGTAGTGCATATTTATGTATATTTTTTGGAAAATCTAGTGTATATCATTTTCCTACACATTTATTCACTGGTGTCTCTAACCTGCAAGTTGCTCTTTAAGCCTCAACAGTAAAAGTTTTGTTTGTTAACTAGCATCCTTTGTTAATGACGTCACAAAAAGGGCTCATTAGCATAGTTCCCAGGAGTCAGTGTGGCAGGAGAAAATCCTTTTGTCTGGGGACACTGTGTCCTGTTTGGTGATAAAAGCCCCCTCAGGAAATGCTTTTAATTGTCAATGTTACACTTTGTTTCCAAGTCAATGCATTCACGCCAAGTTTATACGAAGTGTGACGTTTTTGGAAAATAAAACTGAATTTGTTTATAGTTTCCCATTACTAAACACTCAATTTAGTAAGACAGTCCGGTCAATTAGTATTGTATTTATCCTCTTCCAAATCAAATGAAGTTCTACTTTGTAGCCTAACAAACTTAACTTGTTATTTCAGAAAAGGTACTCTTGGGGAGAAAGCACAGTGCACAGGGGCCAACATGTTCCACCTATTTACCTCCAAGTGTGAGACTGTAAGACCTGCTAATAGATGCAGGTGAGAATAATTAGGCAAAGGTTTGAATAGTAAACAGTTTTGTTTGTTATCAGAAGGGCCATTAAATTGCTTTCTCCGATGATGAAATCTCAAACTGGGTTCATTAGAAAGACTCTAAGGTGTCATTTGCAACAGAAAGTCATTTTGTCTGGAGTCATTATGTACTGTTTGATGATAACAGAGAGGAGGATGCTTTGGACATTGTTTTTCATTCGCTTTTAGTCATAAAGATTTTATTCAGATTCTACCATTTACACCGTGGTCAAGACAGAAATGTTTTGGGGTTAAGTTTAACCAATCACTCAATAATTGATAAAAAGGCAAAACAAATCCCTCGAAAATGCAACTGTAGTGCATTCAGGACCCCAAGCAACTCAGTAGAAACATTCATGATTTGGTAATAAAAACGTTTGACTTCTGCTAAAATGTATTGTTTTTGTGGTTGGCGAGAACTATTCTGAAAACTGACACCGTATCGTCAATATGAGTAGAAAAGCCAAACATCCTCTGAATGCCCTACAGTAGGTCTCAAGTTTGCTGTTGTAAAGCTTTATGAGGCTGTGATTATCCTGGATACCAGAAAAACTCGAATTTGACAGGGAGGTCAAGATTCAAAAAGATGGTCTCACTACAATGGTGCGGCTTATTTCGGAACACCATCGCACGTGAAAACAATTGAGCTAATCGGATTCACAATTGTCTCAGATTTAGAGAAATCCCCAATTTACGCAATTCTAATACTGAATGTTTTTTCCCCGAACTGGGATAAGCATGTCTATTAAGTGGAGGTACATGTGTACCAATAGATCCCCATGACATTAAGAGATATTGTGATGACAGGTCAAAGGACTGCTTTCACAGCAGTCCTTTGGCCATGACAGTTTTTCCCCTCGCTAAAATATAGCCATATTTAGACTGCTTACAGAGTTGGTATCACTGGTCTATAAAATTCACAATCACATGAAATCAGATAATCCCAAATCTCCCAAATCTATTGACAGTATCCTAAAAAGATTAGAATCATTAATGTTGTCCGAATAAATAAAGGCTTGTTTGAATAAGTAATATTGTAAAGAGAATCAAAAAGAGTAAATAACACTTCCAAACTTTGCTGTTTGGGTTTCAGTGTTATTCTTAAGTGACATTATTTATAACCTGCATTCTTTCCTTCCCTTTAGAAAAAGATTAATGAGAGCCACAAAACAATAATGAGGTGTTGTTATGAAACAATGCAGTAGTCTTCACGGATTAAACTGTAATTGCAACTAAAGGGCCCTACTAATTATGTTATTGTTTATACATATTATTTTTAATTAGTAGAGTTCATGTCATCACTAGAGATCAATGAAGATGATATCATTTCCACTGACGCAGACACATGGAGCCTCATTGTGTATAACGGACATCAACACAGAAGGTGAGTAAAAAGTGCACTGTGTTGTATTCTGTTGTGTGTTTGTATTCACTTCATGACTGTCATGGTGTACATGTGTCCATTTGAAGTATGTGATAGGAAAGCTAAGTAATAAATGTATTTGCTTAATCTTTTTTAGCCCACAGAGCTTTGATATAGCGCAGACCAGCAGCAGTCTGTAGCCTGCCGAGTTCAACTATGTCTTCTGTTTTAAACGACTCTCTCATCATTCATCCTCCAGGCTTTTATATCATCGCATTTGAGACATTTCCCAACATCAGTGTCTACATTATCTTTCTAGCATTTGTCTATGTGGTTACACTAGTGTTCAATATTTTATTGATCTACATAATTGCCTGTAACCATTGCTTACACACTCCAAAATTCATGGCAGTTGTCAACCTGGCAGTAATTGATATTGTCTTAAACACAAGCACTATTCCAAGCATGATAAAGACATTTCTGTTTAAGGACAACTTTGTTCCATTCAACCTCTGTTTGTTACAAATGTATGTTTACTACGCTTTTATATCTTTGGAGTCGTATTCCCTTGCTATACTTGCCTATGACAGGTTGATTGCAATATGTTTCCCTCTGCGTCAGAACGTATTCAACACACTGCCGATCATGTCTTGTCTTATCGGCGTTACTTGGGTTTACAGTCTGGGAAGAGTTGCATACAGCACCGCAATCATGACTCGACTTTCTTTTTGCAATTCTGTCAGAGTGTTTAGCTACTTCTGTGACTATGCACCTGTTTTTAGACTCGCCTGTAATGATTACACACTGCAGTGGTCAATCGCTTCAACTTCAAGCATGGTGAATCTGATGGGCCCTTTGACTTTTATCCTCCTGTCTTATGTCATCATTCTGGTCACTGTGTTCAGCATGAAATCAGTAAATAATAGGATGAAAGCTCTCGCTACTTGCATTGAACACCTAGTCCTTGTTGCTGTATTTTTCACTCCTATAATCATAATTTTCTTAATTGGTCTTTATGTGCGATCCATTGACCCGGACCAGCGCGTGTTGAGTCTGTCGCTGGCCTCTTGCATCCCACCCTGCATAAATTCTGTTGTATATTCTTTAAAAACAAAAGAGATCAGAACCAGAGCCCTGGCATTGGTCAAAAGAGTAAAAAATAAGCCCTTAACAAATGAATTTTTTTTCCAAAAGCTATCATTGGAGAGTTATAATGTTCAACGGTCACGATTGTGTGCATATGTGTGTGTGTCTTTGGTGGAACAAAAAGAGGTCTACAGTAAAGGAAATGGGAATGGTTGTGTCTGATTTCTAAGCATTTCAAAGCTCAAAGTTTAATATTATGTATCAATCATATTAATTCATAATATGTCTTTCTTATATTCTTTTTTATTTGATATACTGCTATTACGTTAACAAATTCAAGAGCATGAAATAATGCCGGAAAACATATTAGTGACTTTGCAATGTGTTCATATGACTGCTCTGGTTCTTCTATGTGTCATATGGAATCCTCTTATCTGAAATACTTTGACTTTTTTTTTACTGTATCTCTTTTGTTTATTCCTTGGATTTGGAAAAGCAAAATGTCCCTTAACGTGTGTTGCATGAAACAACATCAGAGAAGCATTTTTGAGCTAAGTTTGACAATGTTGGCACAGGTTGAATTTTGTTTTCCTGTCATTACATTACATTACATGTCACTTGTTAGACGCTTTTATCCAAAGCGACTTACACACTCAATACTGTGGGCAATCCCCACAGGAGCAATTTGGGGTGAAGTGTCTTGCCCAGGGACACAACGACATGCTGACTGCAGTGGGGTTTGAACCTGTCACCCCCTGATCTGATCACCAACGCTCAACCCACTGCACCACAAGCCTCCCTTTCCTATATATGTGATGAAAAGAGTGAAAGGGTGACATAATGTAGAGGCATCTGTATTTGGGCTCTGATAAGTAGGCATGCATTATCATTTTCAAGGATAAATATTTTAAACTTTTGATATTTAAAATATTAACTGGAGCATACTTGGGAGGATAAATGAAAGGTGTAATTGTTCCTACTGTTGTATGTCTCCTACTATGAACCGATTTCCCTCTGTTTTTAATTTCCATTATTCCTAATAGGTGCAACTGAGATTAATTAGTCTGATGTGGATTACAGTAAAAAAAAATGTTGTTCAAATTGAGATCATTAATCTCAATTCTCTGGAGATTGCAACACAAGCTGGGCTCATTGGAACTATTTTGTTTTGTCTTACCCATCATGTTTAGTGATGAATTTCTCCTCTGGGAACATTTACCAACTGAAAAGTCGTTTAATGTGTTTGTCCCTGATTACTAAGTCTGTACAAACACAGTTCACAAAATGACCAAAACGTTTAACTCACAATAATTGAACTCTGTATGCTCTACCTGTATTCAGCTGACAGCAACTTGATTGAACCATTGTTTCTAAAGAGTCACACTTAAAGACGGATCATTAATCTGAATTCTCTGGAGATGGCAACACAAGCTGGGCTCATTAGAACTATTTAGTTAGAAGAAGAAATGGGAGGGATGAAACCCTCTTTAATGGTCACACATGCAGAGCACACAGCACACGCATTGCAATTTGGCCTCTGCATTTAACCCATCCTAGTACCAGGAGTCTAGTACTAGGAGCAGTGGGCAGCTATTGTACAGCGCCCGGGGAGCAATGGGAGTGAGGGGGGAAGGGGGGTGTCCGGTGCCTTGCTCAAGGGCACCACGGCAGGGTGCCCTTGAACTGGAACTGGAACCTCTCCCAGTAGCAGTCCACACTCCATATGTTAGGTCTGGTTGGGGACTTGAACCGGCGACCCTACAGCTCCCAGTCCAAGCCCCTACTGACTGAGCCACTGCCGGACAACCAGTTTGGTCTTACCCATCGTGTTTAGTGATGAATTTCTCCTCTGGGAACATTTACCAACTGAAAAGTCGTTTAATGTGTTTGTCCCTGATTACTAAGTCTGTACAAACACAGTTCACAAAATGACCAAAACGTTTTATCTCACAATAATTGAACTCTGTATGCTCTACCTGTATTCAGCTGACAGCAACTTGATTGAACCATTGTTTCTAAAGAGTCACACTTCAAGATGGACCATAATATGATTTCTGTTTTTTATTTGTATTATTTTGAAATTTTCGTTTACCTTTGGCTTGTATATGTACAGCATCTCAGAAACTGCCTCTGCAAATGTTATTTTGTGTCTGTGCTTGTCCCCCTAAATTAAACGAATAAATTGAAAACAATATATAATTTTTTTCACTAATGAAACTGAATTGTCAATAATTAGATCAATGCACCATAGAAGACATGTTTTTGTTAAGTGGTTGTTGTTTTTTTTATTAATAAATGTTAACATCTTGAACCATTATGAACCAGGCTGTAAAATAATGAGCCCCTGTGAGTGGGCCCAACATGTTTGTAACAGGCAAGCTTTTTTATTCTTCTAAAGCAGTTTACTATGATAAAGTATGGACTACAAAATGATGATGTTGTTGCAACAATGTATTCACTGATAGGCAGTGCTTGAATTGGGCCGGTACTCACCGGTACGCAGTACCGGCACTTCTGGTTTTTACCCATATGGTACCGGCACTTCTTACTGAGTACCGGCAAGGTGCCGGTACTCTGTTTCGGTTGTTGCCGGACAAGGAGCTGAGTGCAAATACAGAAAATGCTGTGCCTGTGTTAGAAATGTTGTCTGACGGGGAGCCTTCTCTGGTCGAGCCTCCTGCTCCAAGTTCTGCATCCCATAAACCACCGTCTGGATTCCCCTGTGTCCTCCCTGGCAGCTCCATTGATTCCCTCTCTCCTTTCCTGCTGAAAGATGAGTGTACTCAGGGACGAGGAGTAATTTAACCAGCCGCCAGTAGGAGTCAGGTTTTACTTTCTTTTATATCCATAAATAAAAAGTAAATCTGTTTACAGTTCTGTTTCATATGGATGTTGAGAGGTATCCATATATCTCTTCATTTTGCTCTCAAAGTGCACCAGATTGATGCATTTAACTTCAATATTTAAAACAAATCTTCCCGGGGGAGCATGCCCCCGGACCCCCCAAGAGGGAGTCAGGTCCACTCCCCACTTATAAAAAGAGCACTTTACCACTGCACCCCCTCTAATCTCAGATGCACCCTGAGTCATTTTGTTTAAGTACAGTGAGCCTTTCTAAAATATACAGTAAAGAGACAAACCCACCAGCATTATAGGATATACTATGACTTTGAGCCAAATAGGCCTACTTGTTTTTGGGCTTGGACGTAATGTGCTTACGTTTCCCGGGCCCATGGGGCACATGGGCCCATAGGGGCTGGAGGTTTTCTTTTTCCCCTGCATTAAGACAGGGGGAAGAAATCCTCTACGTTTTGGCACACCTCCGCGGGGTAAGCGCGTCAGGGTGTGCCCTGCTGGCCGCAGCCTCTTTCTCTTCTCCTGCTAAACAGAAAGAGTGGTGTTCTCGCGGGACAGCAGAGTAGAGCCTGTGAGAGATATAACTATGGGTTACGTATCGTATGGTAACCCGTGTTATATAAGCACAGCGGAGCCCTCTACTCATGGAGCACTGCTGCCCTATGCTACTCAGCTGAAGAGAAAGTAAAGGGATAGCAGTGAGGGGGCGAGGCCGCCTCTTATGCGATGGATGTGCGCGCATTCAGGTAGGCCCGCCCAGGGGCCGGCTACGTCTAGGGAAGTCTCAGTGAAGGAATGCGTCCATGAATAGGATACAGGGGAGTACCCATAGAGTCCAGTAGAGGGCTCCGCTGTGCTTATATAACTATAGGTTACTTACGTAACCCCAGTTCTCAGAGTAACATGAAGTGAGATGTCTCACTATGGGATGCGCCTCATCCGAAGAGCAAACAGAAGCATCAATCTCATTACGCCAGTCCTGATTGGCAGGTGATCTTGACGTCAGCGTCAGGGAATCCACCCCCTATAAGTAGCTTGCGCCACGACGCATGCGTCATTCAAAATAAGCACCTCTTCTCGCTTCACCATAGCAAGGAGGGCCGTCTGGAGAGACATCTCACTTCATGTTACTCTGAGAACTGGGGTTACGTAAGTAACCTATAGTTCTCATTCGTAACACTCCGTTCGATGTCTCACTATGGGATATTGTAGCTCCCGTATTGCCAGACGAGCTTATCTCGAAAGTCACCAAGACCAACCAGAACCTTACAGTTAGAGCTCTAACTCAGCAGGGGGCCCAGCACTGCTCGAGCCACACTGGGAGTAGAGACGTCTAGCCTGTAAAAGCGGACAAAAGTGAGCGGCGAGGACCAGCTCGCCGCTGCACAAATGTCTTGAATGGAAACACCCTTGAACAAAGCCCAGGATGTAGCCATACCACGAGTCGAGTGAGCACGCAAACCCGAAGGTGCCTGCAAATCCTGACTCGTAAAGGCCAAAGCAATTGCCTCCACAATCCAGTGGGAGAGCCGTTGCTTAGTAACGGGCCTGCCCTACTGAGGGTTAGCCCAGGACACAAAGAGTTGGTCATTATGACGAAACTTCTTTGATCTGTCCATATAAGTGCGTAAAGCACGGACTGGACACAGTAAATTCGGCTGCTGTTCCCCGGAGGGACATAGCGGCGGAGGAAATGCTTCAATGTCAATTGGAGTACATGAACCAACCACCTTAGGTATAAAGGCTGGGTTGGGCTTCAGTAACACTCTCGTGTGCCCTGGGGCAAACTGAGTGCATGAAGGATGTACAGACAGCGCATGAATGTCACTGACACGCTTGGCGGATGCCAGGGCCAGTAACAGCACTGTCTTAAGCGACAGGTGCTTCATGTCAGCTTCTTCCAGGGGTTCAAATGGTGCTCGAATGAGCCCATCTAAAACCACTGTCAAGTCCCATAAGGGCACCAGTGACCTGGAGACAGGGAGGAGCCTGCGAGCTCCCTTCATAAAACGGCAGACCATGGAATGCTCGCTGGCCGTCTTACCCTCAAAGCCCACATGGCATGCAGCAATAGCAGCCAAGTACACTTTGATCGTGGAGAAAGCTCTGTGTTTATCAATCAGGTCCTGTAGAAATGATAAAAATCACTCCAACAGAACACTGAAAAGAGGTGTGCCTTTTCTGAAGGCACCATTCCTCAAACACCCTCCACTTACAGTCATAGAGAGACCTGGTGGAGGAGGCTCTCGCACTCTGAATAGTGGTTATCACCTCTTGCGGGAGACCCACTGTACTCAGATTGTACCACTCACGGGCCAGGCCCATAGGGCCATGCGCTCCGGGTGTGGGTGAAAGATCGTCCCCCCCGCCTGAGACAATATGTCTCTGCGCAGGGGGAGCTGCCACGGCTGACCTGCCACGGCTGACTGTGCAGCAACTGATACATCTCTGCCAGCCAGTACATTGCAGGCCAGTGCGGAGCTATCAGGATCATTGTGTGGCGCTGTTCCCTCACTCTGGCCAGAGTTTGGGGGCCAGGGGTGGAAACGCGTACAGGAGGACCTGGGGCCACACGTGTGCGAGCGCGTCCACGCCTAACGGTGCGTTTCGATCGCACATTGAAAAGAAAAGCTGACAGTGAGCATTTTCTTTTGATGCGAACAGATCCACCGCGGCTCGGCCGTAACACACCCACAGCTGGCTCACAATCATTGGATGTAGAGTCCAGTCTGCATATAGTGGTACACCTCTGGACAGTAAGTCTGCCCCGAGGTTCAATACCCCTGGTACGTGCGTCGCTCTCAGAGAGAAGAGACGGCCGCAGCTCCACAAGATCAGTTTGCGTGCCAGCATGTGTAACTGGAGAGAGCGCAAACCCCCTTGTCGGTTTATATACGATATTGTGGTCGTATTGTCCGTCCTCACGAGGACATGGTGTCCTCTGAGAAAAGGCAGAAAGCATTTCAGGGTGAGAAACACCGCTAAAAGCTCCAGGTAATTTATGTGCGGCCGCTGGCGGTCTCTGCTCCAGAGACCCCTCACCGGGCGACCCTCGTAAATACCTCCCCAGCCTGTCAGACACTTGTCCGTGGTGACTACCTTCCGTGAAAGGACAGTCCCCATCGGTACGCCCCGTACTAGAAAAGTCGGGTGTAGCCAGTGGCGCAGTGCCATTACGCATCTCGCCGTAACCATCAACCTCCGCGCGCCATGACGCGTGGGGTTCAGTTTTAGAGCGGCTACCCAGCGCTGAAACTCTCTCATGTGTAAGCGTCCCAGTCGTATGACCAGAATGGCTGACGCCATGAGCCCCAGTAACCGCAGGCATGATCTGAAGAGAACATGTTTGCGCAGCTGGAAATGAGCGAGACAAGCTCTGAAAGCTTTCACTCTTTCCGCCGACAAGCGGGCTGTAAAAGACACCGAGTTTAGGCGTAAACCCAGGATGAGCACAGTCTGTGCTGGGCACAGCATGCTCTTCTCTGTGTTTATTATGAAACCCAGGTTGAGCAGGTGCATTACGAGGACATTTGTCTGCGTAATAGCCTCCTGCTTCGACTGTGCGAGGAGCAGCCAGTCGTCTAGGTAGGTTGCCAGGCTGTTGTCTCAACGGGGCTATCGCGGCTTCCGTACATCGTACAAACACTCTGGGACTGAGAGACAGTCCGAAAGGGAGTACTCTGTACTCGTAACAGACCCCCTGAAATGCGAATCTCAGATATTTCCTGTGTGGGTAATATACTGGGATGTGGAAATACGCATCTTTCAGGTCGACTGTAAACCAGTCGTTTTGTCGCACGAGACGCAGCAGAGATGTGTGAGTGAGCATTCTGAATTTGTATCTTTTTAGATACGCGTTCAGAGCCCTCAAATCTAGTATTGGCCGAATTCCGTTCCTTCCCCGTTTGGGAACGAGGAAATACTTGGAATAAAAGCCGCTCTGACTCTACTCGGCGGGTATTATAGATATAGCCCTCTTTTCTAGAAGCGAGAGGATCTCTCTTTCTAGAATGAGGGCTGACTCCCCTCGGGCTTGTGAATATACAACGCCCGAGAAGCGAGGGGGGGTGACAGCGAATTGGAGTCTGTAGCCCCGTGTAACTGTTTTGAACACCCAAGCAGACGTTGTGAGCATGTTCCACTGTTCGCTCCTTAGAGCCAGTGGAGCATGGAAGCTAGCGCAGATCAAAAAATCCCCTCGGGAACGATGGGCATGTCCAGCACATCCTCTCTTTCCCGGTCTGGGAGGTTGGTGAGGTTGAGCCATCTAGCTCTTTCCTGCACCACCATAATTCCCATAGCCTTGCGTGGACTGGACGGCGCAGTGTTGAACGCGGAGACAGATGTCTGTGATCGCGGCTATCTCGTCCAGTATTGCCGGTCCAGGGTTGCTTGACATTTCCTCGCACAGCTCCGCTTGGTAAGCGTTTAGAAGCGAGGAAATGTTCAAGGCCCTGGTGGACAATGCTGCGGCTCTGTAGGACCGTTCAGTCATGGTTGACTGGAACCGGTCCGCCTTCGCCGGCAGCGTGGGGTTTCTGCTCGGTGCAGTCACTATCCTCGGGAGGAGGTGAGCTGCCACCAGCGGTTCCATCGGCGGTATGCGGGGCAGGCCGAGCCTCTCCATACAGTTGCAGTCTAGGGAGGAGGCACCCTGGATTGGGGCCTTGTTGCTGAAGGGCCGGTCTCTCCACGAGACCGACACCTCCTCCAACATCTCCGGGAAGACTGGCAGGAGTTGCCTCTTTGTCCTCGTTGCTTGGGGCACATTTTTGTCCTTGTAACGGGGTCTGGAGGTCTCCTTGGCCATTTTGGGCCATGGGATGTCTAGTCTGGCTGCGGCACGCTGACACACGGCCTGCAGATCCATACTTAGACAGGGCGAAGCTGGTGTGCTATCGCCCGTGAGAGCAGTCATCGCTCCCGGCATTGTAGCCTGAGCCGATGACATGAAGACATTGTCTTCCTGCTCATCAGAGTCGGACAGGAGGAATCCAGAGGCGTCCTCATCGTCCTCCGTATAGTCCAACTCTAGGACGTCTTCTGCGGGCGGGACCATGGTGAGGTCCAGCCGGGAGCCCCAGCTTGGTATAGCGTGGGGCTCCGCTCGCACGTCCCTCGCTGCCACCGAGTCCCAGCCTGAAACGGCGCGGGGCTCCGGTTCTGCAGCGGCCAGAGGATTTCAGCCATCAGAACAACTAAAGCAGCAGTGGTAATAATAACAGAAACGCAGCGCCACTTGCTTGGAACAATCTTCAGCAAGAATTGAAACTGAGCAATCTCATTCCTCTGCATGTTTTTAAATCTAGGCTAAATGAAATGCTCGTTGATACTATGGGCACTTGTAAATGTCTATAACTATGTAAATGTATCCTGTAAATATAATGTTAACACAGTTAATATTAACGAACGCACCCGTAGGTAATGTAGCTGCTGAAGCTAGACCATCATCGCGGAGCAGCAGAGCCTTATTATACATCCATGAGCAGAGCCGACAGGCAGGAAGAGCCCTGCATTATAATATATAAAAAAAGAACACCAATGCGTGTATGATGGCACATAACAGCTCGCGGCCGCAGATTACTCCGGGTCCCAGACCCCCCCCATACCCCAAAAATATTTGTATTGCAGATCTACATGAATCACACAAACGACCTATTTTGGATTCAAAACGGCGAATTTCGCCGAAAGGTGACAAGTTTGCATCCCTGAACACTACCGCCCGTAGCTCTAGGAGGTTGCTGTGTCGAGACTCTGTTAGAGCCCAGCGCCCACCTATAGCCCTCTTGAGGTAGGTCCCTCCCCATCCTGTTCTGGATGCGTCCGTGAACACTGTGATGTTGGAGGTCATCCGTCCCAGTGGAGACCCCCTCCGGAGGTGATCCGGGGACCCCCAAAACCGGAGGTTGCCCTCCACTGAGGGGGGGGATGGTCACCAGCCGCCGTTTGTGCCTCTTGGGATCCAAACGCAGGCTGGAGAACCACCTCTGCAGGCGGCGCATATGCAGTAACCCCAGCGGGACCACAATGTGAGCAGCCGCCATGAGACTCAAAGTCTGCATGACAGTTAAAGCTGTCACTGTCGACCCCTGTTGCAGCCTGTGAGCCTTTTTTTTACCCATGATGCATTGCATGGAAGAGATGTAGCAAGATGGCTACAAGGTAAGATGTCCTTTCAAGGTCAAGCTATAGATATGTTAAAGATTCCATTTACTGACACCCCAGTGTACACTACTAACTGTCATTACCGTAATGGGGTATTATCTAATGTTTTTTTAAAGTTATTGATTCCAAAATCAATAGAAAAGTAGCTTTTATAGAGCCAGAATGATAGTGCAAATATTTGGCCCACTCAGCCATAGTCCCGGCTCCAGAACCGGCCCACTCAGCCATAGTCCCGGCTCCAGAACCGGCCCACTCAGTCATAGTTCCGGCTCCGGAACCGGCCCACACAGCCATGGTTCCAGACCCGGTTCTGGCCCAAGCTGCCATAATCCCTTCTCTAGTCCCTCCTCTAGTCACTCCTCTAGTCCCTTCTCTAGTCTCTCCTCTAGTCACTCCTCTAGTCTCTCTTCTAGTCACACCTCTAGTCCCACCTCTAGACCCTACTATAGTCCCCTCTCAAGTTCCCCCTTGGTTCCCCGCTTGAGTCTCCTCCCGAGTCACATCTCTAGTCTCTTCCCGAGTCTCCTCTCACGCCCCAATCTTAGTTCCTTGCCTTTGGAGGTTCCGGCTCCAGAACCTGACATTACAGCCATGTTTCCGGCTCCAGAACTGGACAATACAGCCATGTTTCCGGCTCCAGAACTGGACAATACTGCCATGTTTCCTGCTTCTGAACCAGACCTTACAGTCATGATCCAGGCTTCAGTTCTGGTCCCCTCAGCCATGGTTCCGGCTCAAGTACCGGCCCATACAGCCATGGTGCCGGCCCCTGTTCCAACCATGGTCCCGACTCCAGTTTCGGCTCCAGTGCTGGCTATCCGGCCGACACCAGCTCCCCGTGTTTTGCCCGCCGACTATTCTCCTACCGGGGGTCCTACCAGCTCCATGCCCAGTTCCATTGGAGGTCCCGCCGACTATTCTCCTGCCGGGGGTCCTACCAGCTCCATGCCCAGTTCCATTGGAGGTCCCGCCGACTATTCTCCTGCCGGGGGTCCTACCAGCTCCATGCCCAGTTCCTTTGGAGGTCCCGCCGACTATTCTCCTGCCGGGGGTCCTGCCAATCCCTTGTCCTGTCCCGTTGGGGGTCCCGCCGTCTACTCATCTGCCGGGGGTCCTGCCAACCCTGTGTCCTGTGACGTTGGAGGTCCCGCAGACTACTATTCTGCCGGGGGTCCTGCCAACCCTGTGTCCTGTTCCGTTGGAGGTCCCGCAGACTACTCTTCTGCAGAGGGTCCTGCCAGCTCCGTATCCTGTCCC
>CALSBZ010022446.1:0-15841 GCA_943591055.1 Gobionotothen gibberifrons
GACGGCCTCCCCTCTCTCCGGCAGAAACAGGAAATGCCGTAACTGTATGTAACAACGGTTTCAAATCAGCATCTCTTAGACAAAAAGTTAGACACACTACCCCTCCGCCCTGATTGCTTTGGACCAGCCCTCAATGTGGCGGACCCTCCGCGTGAACGCGCAAACGGAGGGGTAGGGTGTAGGGGGCGGTTTGGGAATGGGCCGAAAGGGAGGATACACGCGAGCAGACTACGCGGAAGTGTTTTCACTACTCGCGTATAAAAGCCCCGCCCCCACCTTCACAGCTGGTCCATTTCAACAGAGGAAAACCGACAACTGGAAGATGAGTGGAAAAGCGTCACATACATGTATAAGTGCTCACAGCTCCGTGGGAATTATTATGTGCAATTCATTTCTAAAAGGCTTTCACATTACTATAATAATAATAATGTGTAATAATAATAATTAGGGATGCACGATATTGGTTTTTTGAAACCGATACCGATAACTTCCTGCTTCTCAAGACCGATACCGATAATAATATTATTAAATATATAAATATATATATTAAATGTACCTGTAGTTTTTGCACACCTGGTGGTAAAAAAAAGACTAGTAGTGAGCAAATGACATGAGCATTACTACTATGAACAAAACAAAGCCAAGAACAGTTTTGACTCTTCAAAGTGACCATATTTATTTTCCCAAATAAACATAATTGAGTCAATCAGTCAATGTTAGTAGTCTTTGTCCAGCCACTGCGCCGTCAGACCTAGCATGCTAACGGGGCTAACATCACTGGTCCATATGTCCGTGGTGAAACTTATGTCCCGTATATCGTTATCGATCAGAGTATGAAGGAGTGTGCATTGCATTTGTTAATACAAATAGCAAGCGAACTATCTAACTCTGAAACTTTAAAATAGTCCCATACTACCGACGACATGTTTGTTTACTCTCCTGGCTTCACGGCTGCACACCATTTACGTCACAGCCAGGCACGAGTTAGGGAGCGCTGGATTTGTGAAAAACTCCCCTCTTCCTAAACTACTAATACCACAGTACTGGCAAAACGGGAGGAGCCGAGTGAAAAACAAGCGCCCCTCATCCCAATCCACCCACACTATTGTTTTCTTTTTTTTTACCCAAAAAATATATTGTATATTATCGGGGCTATTAATACTGTTATCGGGTTTATCGGGATGACGTCATAATTCCTAATATCGGACCGATAATTATCGGGCCGATAATTATCGTGCACCACTAATAATAATGCTTTAAGTGAAACATTCGGGGCTTTTCAGAAAACATCCGGGGCTTGAGCCCAAGTAGTAGCCACTCCCTAGCGCCGCCACTGGCTCATATCACCTTCATACTTCCATTTCCGTATATTGTAAGTTGCAGTGACAGGAAAAACTCCCCAGGCTCTGAAACTACATGTGACCTAGATAAACAGAGCTGGGCAGCAGGTTGTCTGAGGTGTTGTTTTCTGCAAAATGCCTTTTCAATCACATCATCCAGATGTATTTATCTGAGATGACATGTTGTTGTTTTGTGTGATTTCGAAGCTAAGGGGATTTCTGTCTGCTTTTCTCTTTTAGGGGGGCACTTGTAAAGCCTCAAACATGCAGAAGGTTTTCCAGTCGGTGCAGAGGGTGGCACAGAAGAGCTGGGGAAGAGCCTGCGAGATCTTCTGCTGCACATCTGACACCCCGATGTGTGAGAAAGTCCCATGCTGCACAGGTACAACAAAAGTTCTTAAAATGCATACTGTCCACATTATTGCTTTTGCCTCTGTTATGTCATGGTCCAGACTTAAGATGTGACTGTTACAGTCTGTATTTTCCCTGTCTTTAAAGGTGCATATCATCAACCTACAGAGGATAAAACTACTCAGGGTGAATACTTTGAATGTTTGTTTCCTTATTTTCCAATTAAACAGTCAGGGTCTTTATTTATTACTCAATTCTCTCTGTTTAACATCTTAGAATTTCTTTCCTATTTTTAAAGAGGCGTGTGTTATATGGGTTTAAGTGCATGTAAATGGTCTGCAAAGGCTAAAATCCCACACCAGAGGAAGTTTCTCTCCCACACACTTCGCCTCCTGCCTGAAATAGCTGGTTTTAAGTCCTTTGTTTACTTCCGTGACATCACTACATAAGGCAGCTTCTATCGGCTAGCACTCCAACAAATAGTATGCCATTGGCTTAGTGGCCTGTCGGTTGACCAATCACAACAGCTAAACAATCAGAGACGACTGGGCTTTTGTTTCAGACAGAGGGTGACAAAATAGCTTTTTGAACATTAAAGCACAATAGAGGCTCAAAATACAAATATGAAACCTGAAAAACAGGGCCCCTTTAATTACCATGATGGCCTTTTAGCACAGCTTTAGAATCATGCCACATTGCCACATGTCAGTCTTCTCCTATTTTTTTATATTAAGTATTTGTATTTTAATGTCTGAACACACTTCTGTTTCTGCGACAAAATAATGTCCTAAAGTGGGATCAATAAAGTATCTATCGATATATCTATCTATCTATTAACTGTCAGCAAAATAAATGTTTCCTATATATACAGGAACTATAACTGTGATAGTGACGCATTTGTGCAGTTTCATCACTCTGGAAAAACAACTTCCCGTTCTCATACTCTCTTCCTTTTCCCCCTTTCTCTCCCTTGCCCACTCATATACAGAGTCACGCCTGAATCCGCCATCTACTATTTTGATTGTGAACATCAGCAACTCCACCTTGATGGACTGCGTCATCGGGAACGGCACCTACCAATCCATGGTGGCTGATAGTCAGCCTCTGATGCGGCACGCTGGGCTCCAAATGCACGGTGGGTAACAGAAAAACCTTTCAAATAAATGTCTAGGAATTTAAAGCACTGAGCTGAAATGCATACTATGCTATGTGTTATTATGTCTTTGTTAAACAAGAACCATGCATGCAAATACAATAATATCAAAAAGAGAAGAGATGATTTATGTTAGAATGAGCTATTTAAAATGTTCATCTGCAGTGCCTGGGCAGGTACACACATAACAGCACATTTATCAGTACAAGTTAAGTATTTGATTTCATTTCCAAGTTAATGTTGACAAAATTGGTTGCTCAATATCAATGTTGCACCCTAGAAAAAACATGTGCATGTTTTAATCTCAGCTGGAATCATATTGCTATTGTTCAAGGCCTTAAATGAAAAAGTAGATTTTGTAGTTCTTGTAGTATTGAAGCACTCAAACAGTACTTCATATCTGATTTGTTCTTGTGTTACAGATCAGAGGTGCAGCTGCAGCCGTGGACAACAGGGGGCAGAGCAGACCTCTCCCCCTCTCTGTCCTCCCCTTCCAACCGCTGAGCCTCTGAACATCAACATCCAAAGGTCCAATCTCAACTGCGTCATCATCGGTGACAACAACTACATGCAGGCCGAGCCCTCCACTGAAACAGAAGAGCCACAAGAGTGAAGCTTTGGCCCCACACACACTACACACTCCAGCAAACCCGTCATCTTCAGTATAGGATTAGAACTTCAACTCAGTATGAGATCAAACCTAGAGCCGTTAAGTTATAACTACTGCTTTTACCCATATTCAAACTGGTTGTTATTAAATACAAATTAAAACATTTAACCTTAAAGAACATAGACCCCAGGAATATTTTGCATTTCTGTTTAAAAAATAACTTAAATAAATGTTAGTAGGCAAATATCTGTTCATAAAGTTATGAGCAGCTCAACATTTTGTGACTATTTTATGATTGATCTCTTTATGACCATCTGATGTTTATGTGTCTGATGTCCAGCGGTCTAATATGCTGACTAAGGAAAGACAACTGGCTGTAGTATACAGTATTGTGTGATTTCACTGTAATCCCTATCATGTCATGATAAAGAAATTGACTGATGTTGATATGTATGGCCCATGGTCATTATCAGTAGACTACTTAGTCGTTTTTGTTTCCAGAAGTAATTTTGATTTCTTGCATTAATACTGTACATCAAATGTGGAAATAGAAGACTTTGAATCAAGGTGCTCCTATTTGTCTTTTGATATGTTAATATATGATAATGTGCAGATATACTCCATGTTAGCTTCACACAGTGTATTACTTTTATTTTTCTTCTGAAATAATGTATACGATAAGTTGCTATTTTATTTGTTGTTGGATATTGTTACATATTCAATGTTTGAAATGATGAAAAAAATGTTGTACTATTTTTAAAAAAAACAAGAAGAAGTTACTATTTTATTTGTTGTTGGATATTGTTACATAATGAATGTTTGAAATGATGAAAAAAATGTTTTACTATTTAAAAAAGAAAAGTTCAAAAAAGATCTGATTTGAAGAGATGATTTTTTTATTGTTTTGGAATTCAATAAATGATTTTCCAATGTCTCAAACTGGGGTCGGAGAACACTCATTTCTTCTTCTTCTTCTTCCCTTCTTTCTTTTTCTTCTTGCCTTTCTTGTCTTCCTCCTTTTTGAAGCTACCGAGGCACCGGCGGACCATGCAGCCTCTCCACCACGCCTGCACCTGCAGGGTCAAAGGTCACAGCCCAGGGTCAGGGGCCAAATAAGAAACTTCCTTAGCTCCAACACATTGTATGTAATATGCTGAGGGGCAGGATATATCTAAGTTGTTGACCAATCACAACTGAGCAGAAAAATAAAGACCTTTTTAAACATTAAAGCATGTAGAGGTCAAAAATACAAATAGGAACATGACAGAAAAACAACAGCAGTCACATAATCAAAGATGAAACTTCAAACAGCGCTAATTCAAGTGGTAAAAAGAAGAAAGAAAGATTGTGGACAAGTTCTTTATATCCAGCAATCAAAAATAAAATGTGTTTACTGATACGTGAAACGAAAAAGAAGCAGCTATTATGTCCAAAATGTAAAGAAAGTAGAGTAAAATTGAAAGATAGGACAGGTTAACCGTTAACCGAAAGATAAGGGAGTTTATTTATGATTTTGAAAATGTATTATTGTGTAATACACTTTTCCGATCTTTAGTCAGGACTAAAACATTGATTTACCTATTGTTTATCCGTAATGGCACAGAGTGAAGTATCCACTAGGGTACAAGGTATAGCATGGATCATAGTTCAGATGGATGTTGTTACCTTGGTAACAGCTCTGGCCTTAGCCTGCTCTTGACGCAGCTTCTCCTGCTCCTCCCTGTCCTCCATCACCACCTGCTCCATCTCCCTGTACTGAACACATTCAGCATCTCATTCATGTTGGACTCACAGTGACTCCTGTTTAGAATCAGCAGCTGTTTGCTGTGCCATGTTCAGGGCTGCTCACCATCCTCTTCATCTCCATCAATCTGTCCAAGTTCACAGTTCTTTTGCAGCTCTCAGTGTTGAGCCGCTGCTCCTTCTCCTGGAGCCTCTGCTTCGTACACTGCTGCCACTGCTCCTGCTGCTGCTGCACCTCCTGCAGGAACAGCAGTTGTAATGATAGGAGCAGAAACAAGAAGATGATGTAATGGTGTGATGACTAACAACTTAAAAATCAACCTAAAGGGCCAGTTCACACCAAGCAATCCTTCCTCCTACCTAAAGTGATTTGTATCAGTGTATCTCTTTGGTTGAGAGTTGTGTTGGTGAAAAAGAACAAAACAAGTTGAATTCTGGGACAGTAAACAGACAGGTCTTCTTCTCCAACGCTTTTTACCGGTTCAAAGAAAGAAGTTCATTCTACGAACAGAGTTTGATGCAAGGACGAGCATTATTCTCTAAATGACCAAAATGAAAGCCTGTGTTGATCTCTGGAGATGACCAACATCAGGCTTACAATGGCTTTTTATAGTAAAGGTGGTACACCCTCCCCAGTGAAACACCTTAATGATTACCCCTTTACTTCTGCAAATGTAGACAACTCTGACATTTTCACTGCTTTTGTTTGTTTGTAACCTTTATTTATTCAGATTGGTCCCATTGAGATCATATATCTCTTTTTCAAGGGAGACCTGCAGCAATTAGGTTCCACATGAAACATAAAACAACATAAAACAATAGAGGATATCATACAACATATTTACAAGCTACATTTACATACTTATCAACATTTACAAATACCCATTGTGGAAGCTATTCAGTATTTTTCACATTTATTTAATGTATTTATTTGTTATTTTTTGTTTAGTAGAATTAATTAATTTACAGCCATATTATTTAAGTTAAGTTGTGTTCCAGCTAAAATGCTTTTATTTTGAAGGTGATGGGTCAATTTGGGCACACAGCTGGGTTTATTCAAGTCAATCAGGGCACACAGCTGGGTTTATTCAAGTCAATTTGGGCACACAGCTGGGTTTATTCAAGTCAATCAGGGCACAGCAGCAGTGTGTGGGCACCGGGAAGGTCTATGATTTTTTACCACGGCTTAAATGGACGCCGCACAAACCTACTCCACAACAACATAACATTGGTATGTGAAGGATAATCTGTCAGCTTTATTGGAAAAAAGCAAACTTATTTGTAGTGACTGAATTACTGTTTCGCTACATGTTGATGAATATTGGGAGTTGTTGGACTTGAAAAGACATTTATTCATAAATCTCCGACGTGAAGTGCCAATATAATTGCCTGTGTGAACTCAATCAGACAATATGGAGCAGCTGGTTGAGACAAACGAGACAATGCCTGTGGTTGATTCAAATGTTTCAAGTGTGGAGAATGTTGCTCCGCCCGAGCCCTCTGTAAAACAGGGCCTCAAGTTTACCCCAAAAGGCTTGACGTTTTACATAGAAACGTGCCAAAAAAAGACATCGGCAAAAATCAAGCAGGCCAAGAAATACATTGAACCAATACGTGTCGGGATGAAATCTACTGACAATAGTAGTGCGAGCTCATTTGTGCAACTTCATCAAGTGTTATGAGGACGCTAAGGACATGCATGAGTCTTTCATAGATATGGATTTGCCCGAGGAGGAGGTCAAAAGGCAAAATACATATTTCAATGCAACAATGATGACATTTTGTAATTTCACTGAGTCTGTAAAGGATTGGTTGTCTACTGCTGGGCACCCTCATGTGGAATCAAATGAAAATGTTGAAAATGAAGTGGAAAATAATGACAATTATGTTAGCAATGTTGATGTTGAAACTGATGTTGAGACTCAAACTAAACAAAGTGCTGTTATTGATGATATCAATCTGGAGGACAGTGCCTCTAACATTTCAGGTCCAAAGGAAAGGCAACACAAAACACACTGTAATGTATCTAAAACATCATCCACCGCATCTGCCAGGCTAAAAGCAGAGGCTGATAAAGCAGCAATTGTGGAGCGCATGAAGGCTTTAAAAAGGAAACATCAGTTGGAAGTAAAGGAGGAGGAACTAAGAAAAGAAAAGGAACAGTTTGCTCTGGAGACCGAGCTGGCTGCAACTAATGCCAAAATCAATGTTCTGGAAACTAGCTCAAAATGCAGCTCCAAAAGGGATGGAATGAACTCTTATCTGGAAAGGAACAAGGCTCAGAGTACAAGGCAACTCAATCCTCAGGCTTTTCAATTTGTCCCACAGAGAAATGACAAAAATAACATGCAAAATGAATTTCACCCTAATGCCCAGGCTGTCACTGGAAGACCAAAGGAAACCTCACAGACCATCAGGTTTAAAGACACATCACAAACGGTCAGGCCTAAACAAATGGCAGTGTTACAGACGGACCTCAGACCACGATACACTCAAGCACCAACACAGGTGGTTCATGATGCTCAACAGACAGAACGAGCATCCTCCTTGAATATGACATGCAATAATGACACCCAAACTGACATCACTACAATGTTAGTACAGCAAAATGTAGCATCCTCCCTACCAGTGAGAAATATACCCACATTTGATGGTGATCCTCTTCAGTATCATTCTTTCATCAGATCCTTTGAAAATTGTGTTGAGGTTAAAACTGATAATGCAAGTGATTGTTTACATTTCTTGGAGCAGTTCACCAGGGGGCAACCAAGAGACCTGGTGAAAAGTTGTCAGCACTTACCCTCTGTTCAAGGATACCAAAGAGCCAAATCCCTGCTTGCTGAACATTTTCGAAATGAATACAACATTGCTTCTGCTTATATGGACAAAATTGATAGCTGGCCTCTGGTTAAAGCAGAAGATGTCAAATCACTGAAATCCTTTTCTCTGTTCTTACGGGAATGCTCAAATTTAACACAGCGAATCATGCACATGAATGAGTTGGACATGCCATCAAACCTCAGAAACATCATGATGAAGCTTCCTTATAAGGTGAGGGAGAAGTGGAGGAGCCATGCATGTGATTTGCAGGAGAGACGTGGTTGCAGAGCACTATTCATTGACCTTGTGAACTTTGTTGAAAAACAAGTTAGAATTGCCTCTGACCCACTGTTTGGAAATATTCAGGACTCAAAATGTACCAGCTGCAACAAACCCCCCACTGTCAGTGAACCAAGGCATAGGAAACAGGGCACCTTTGCCACCGGTGTCACTGCAATGAAAGAAAGAAACAAAGGCTACATGGATAATAAGATCAAGTCCTTTTCTGCCCAAAGTCACAACAAATGCTGTTTATTCTGCCAACAAACCAGCCACTCACTTGAAAAATGCTCACAGTTTAAGTTAAAGACACAAAAGGACAAGATACATTTCATAAAGGAGCATGGAATTTGTTTTGGTTGCTTGAAACGGGGACACATAAGCAAAGACAGCAGGAGTCGATTGGATTGCAGTGTGTGTCAGCAAAAGCATCCTTCAGTCATTGAGCAGAAGGGTATAAGTACACCTTTTAATGAAGCACAAGAACCTGTGAGCCCTCTGAGTGTAACATCTGGTCAGTCTCAAACATGTGGCCATATAGGGGCCGGAGATGAGTGCAATGCTGTGTTTTCGATTGTTGCAGTTCAAGTGAAAAGCCAAATGAGTGACAGAGTTGTACAGACCTATGCATTTTTGGATCCGGGGAGTTCCGGTACCTTTTGCACTTATAGCCTTGCAAAGAGATTGGGGCTAAGTGGCAAGCCAGACAGTATTCTATTGCAAACAATGGGGCAAAAGAAAATTGTGAGTACCAATGTATTGTCTCACTTGGAAGTGTCTGGCATGGATACGGATGATTTTATTGAATTGCCCAATGTCTTAACCCAAAGAGTTATGCCAGTGTCACGTGTGAACATTCCACAACAGGATGATCTAGAAAAATGGCCTTACTTGAGTAACATAAAGCTGCACGACTTGAATGCAGATGTGGATTTGCTCATCGGAACTGATGCAGCAAAAGTGATGGAACCATGGGAGCTGATCAACAGCCAAGATGAAAGCCCATACGCAGTCAGAACAAGAGTCGGCTGGGTCATTAATGGACCACTTAGGAGTGGAAGTAACGGCAGAGTTAAGACTGGCTGCTCTGTTGTCACAACAAACCGCATATCTGTGGAACATCTGGAAGAGATGCTCATTAAGCAATACAACCATGATTTTAATGAAAAAACATCAGAGGGGCAATTGGAAATGTCAAGAGAGGACATTAAATTCATGAATATAATGAGAAGTACTACAGAACTGAAAAATTGACATTATTACATTGACTTACCTTTCAGAGAAGAGGAACCGGTCTTGCCAAATAACCGCTGTGTTGCAGAGCAGCGACTTCAAGGCCTGAAGAGGACATTTGAAAAGAACATCAAGTTTAAAGAGGAGTACACCTCATTCATCAATGATATGCTGGTTCAAGGTTATGCTGAAGTTGTACCCATTGAACAGCTGGAACAAGATGAGGGAAAAGTGTGGTACATTCCCCACCATGGAGTACATCACCCCACCAAAGGAAAACTATAGGTTACTTACGTAACCCCAGTTCTCAGAGTAACATGAAGTGAGATGTCTCACTATGGGATGCGCCTCATCCGCGGAGCAAACAGAAGCATCAATCTCATTACGCCAATCCTGATTGGCAGGTGATCTTGACGTCAGCGTCAGGGAATCCACCCCCTAAGTAGCTTGCACTACGATGCATGCGTCATTCAAAATAAGCACCTCTTCTCGCTTCACCATAGCAAGGAGGGCCGTCTGGTGAGACATCTCACTTCATGTTACTCTGAGAACTGGGGTTACGTAAGTAACCTATAGTTCTCATTCGTAACACTCCGTTCGATGTCTCACTATGGGATATTGTAGCTCCCGTATTGCCAGACGAGCTTATCTCGAAAGTCACCAAGACCAACCAGAACTTTACAGTTAGAGCTCTAACTCAGCAGGGGGCCCAGCACTGTTCGAGCCACACTGGGAGTAGAGACGTCCAGCCTGTAAAAGCGGACAAAAGTGAGCGGCGAGGACCAGCTCGCTGCTGCACAAATGTCTTGAATGGAAACACCCTTGAACAAAGCCCAGGATGTAGCCATACCACGAGTCGAGTGAGCACGCAAACCCGAAGGTGCCTGCAAACCCTGACTCGTATAGGCCAGAGCAATCACTTCCACAATCCAGTGGGAGAGCCGTTGCTTAGTAACGGGCTTGCCCTTATGAGGGTTAGCCCATGATACAAAGAGTTGGTCATTACGACGAAACTCTTTTGGTGCGTAAAGCACGGACTGGACACAGCAAATTCGGCTGCTGTTCCCCGGAGGGACACAGCGGCGGAGGAAATGCCTCAATGTCAATTGGGGTACACGAACCAACCACCTTAGGTATAAAGGCAGGGTTGGGCTTCAGCAACACTCTTGTTTGCCCTGGGGCAAACTGAGTGCATGAAGGATGTACAGATAGCGCATGAATGTCACTCACTCGTTTGGCTGATGCCAGAGCCAGTAACAGCACTGTCTTCAGTGACAGGTGCTTCATGTCAGCTTCTTCCAGAGGTTCAAATGGGGTTCGAGTGAGTCCATCTAAAACCACTGTCAAGTCCCATAAGGGCACCAGTGACCTGGAGACAGGGAGGAGCCTGCGAGCTCCCTTCATAAAACGGCAGACCAGGGGATGCTGGCTGGCCGTCTTACCCTCAAATCCCAGATGGCATGCAGCAATAGCAGCCAAGTACACTTTGATCGCGGAGAAAGCTCTGTGTTTTTCAACCAGGTCCTGTAGAAATGATAAAATCACTCCAACAGGACACTGAAAAGAGGTGTGCCCTTTTTGAAGGCACCATTCGTCAAACACCCTCCACTTACAGTCATAAAGAGACCTGGTGGAGGAGGCTCTCGCACTCTGAATAGTGGTTATCACCTTCTGCGGGAGACCCACTGTACTCAGATTGTACCACTCACGGGCCAGGCCCATAGGGCCATGCGCTCCGGGTGTGGGTGAAAGATCGTCCCCCCCGCCTGAGACAGTATGTCTCTGCGCAGGGGGAGCTGCCACGGCTGACCGCACAGGAGCTGATAAATCTCCGCCAGCCAGTACATTGCAGGCCAGTGCGGAGCTATCAGGATCATTGTGTGGCGCTGTTCCCTCACCCTGGCCAGAGTTTGGGGTATCAGGGCCAGGGGTGGAAACGCGTACAGGAGGACCGGAGGCCAAACGTGCGCGAGCGCGTCCACGCCTAACGGTGCGTTTTGATCTCGCATTGAAAAGAAAAGCTGACACTGATGAGCCCCAGACCGACACAGTGCGGGGCTCCATCTCTGTGGCGGACGCCCTCGTGTCTTGATTTCCGTCCGGTAAATCAAGGGACATGAGGGGGTCCTGACTCGACAAGCTAGCTTGGCGAGCTAGCCGTCGGCGGAGGCTCTTCACGGTGAAACGGGCACAATGCCCGCATGAGCCGGGGTTGTCGATAGCCTCCTGGGCATGTTGCAGCCCGAGGCAGGACGAGCAGACCTGGTGTGCGTCTGTGTCCGACATCTTCAACCCGCAGCCGCAGAGCCGAGCCTCCGGTTCCCTGACTACTCTGGTGTGAGGGAGAGACGTGTCCATCTTGTTCGCCATTAAGGCGACGTGGGAAGGACGCGCTCGTAGCAGGTGCGTTGTCGAGAGAAAAATCCTCTTCAACCTGTCGTTAATCCGGAGAAAAGACGACGGTGTAGGATTTATTCCCGAAGAATATTAACTGGTGTGTTAATATTCTTTCTTAGTCCTATTCTTCTCTGGTGTGAGAAGAAAGAAAAAAGCGTCCTCGCTAACGTGGTGTCGGTAGCGAGAAAGGTAAGCTAGCAACAGGTGTGCTGCTAGCTTGAAACAAAACCTTACCTTTTCGATTTCCGGAGAAAAAAGAAAAAGGGTGAGGTCGAATGTGGCACTAACTGGTATGTTAGTACCGACAGTCTTCTCGTAGAAGAATATATAAAAGTAGCCGGCGAGCGCCCGTCGACCGAAGTTAGCTTGGTTAGCTTGGTTCCGTCTGTGGACTGTGTGAGCTAGCCCGACTACCAATATAGAGATGTGCTCTGAAGCGAGAAGAGGTGTTTGAATGACGCATGCGTCGTAGCGCAAGCTACTTATAGGGGGTGGATTCCCTGACGTCAAGATCACCTGCCAATCAGGATTGGCGTAATGAGATTGATGCTTCTGTTTGCTCCGCGGATGAGGCGCATCCCATAGTGAGACATCGAACAGAGTGTTACGAATGAGAACTGAGGGTTGTATATGACTGTGGAGCCTCATACAAAGGAACATCTCTGAACTGTCAACTCTTGCAGGGCCCCGATCTCACCAACACTCTTATGGGGGTCCTCATTCGCTTCAGAAAAGAGCCTGTCGCAGTCATGGCTGACATCCAGGCCATGTTTCATCAGGTGCGGGTGCCTGATAAACATGTGAACTTTCTTCGCTTTCTTTGGTGGCCTCAGGGCAACACTGACCAGGAACCAGCAGAATATCGAATGAGGGTACACTTGTTTGGAGCTGTTTCGTCCCCCAGCTGCGCCAATTACGCCTTGAGGCGAACTGCAGAGGACAATGCAACTCACTTCCCTCCTGAAGTGATCAAAACAGTCAATCACAACTTTTATGAAGACGACTGCCTGAAGTCTACAGCCTCGGAGGGAGATGCAATTAAGCTTGTAAAGGATTTGACTCTGCTCTGTAGTCAGGGAGGATTCAACCTCCAAAAATGGGTGACAACCAGCCGTTGTGTCTTGACGTCAATCCCAGGTGACATCAGAGCAACAGAGATGAAAGAGCTGGATTTGGACACAGATCACCTGCCTATGGAAAGAGCACTTGGACTGCAATGGTGCGTGGAGTCCGACCAGTTCAGCTTTAGGACTTCATTACAGCCACGCCCACAGACCAGGAGAGGTATCTTGTCGGTGGTCAGCTCTCTGTATGACCCTATAGGATTTTTGGCTCCTTTTACAATGCCAGCCAAGTTACTGTTGCAGGAGCTTTGCCGGCAAAACCTGAAGTGGGATGAACAAATTTCCCCCTCCTTCTCCAAACAGTGGTCTGATTGGCTGAGCGACCTCCAAAGGATGAGTGTATTCAAGGTGGAACGCTGTATCAAAACCCTGAACTTTAAAACATCTGTGAAAGCACAAATTCATAATTTTTCTGATGCCAGTGAAGCTGGTTATGGTACAGTGTCGTACCTGAGACTGGAAGGTGGCAATAAGGTGCATGTTTCATTTCTTGCTGGAAAGGCCAGAGTTGCACCTCTGAAGCACATCACTATTCCTCGTTTGGAGCTCACAGCGGCAGTCCTCGCTGTCAGAATGGATGGAATGCTTCAAAGGGAACTACAATGGCAACTGGAGAAGTCAGTGTTTTGGACCAATAGCACGACTGTCATCAAATACATCTCCAATGAAACCAGACGTTTTCATACGTTTGTTGCCAACCGAGTCACTGTGATCAGAGAAGCTACAGATGTTGACCAGTGGAAGTATGTGGGCTCCAAGGCCAATCCTGCTGACGAAGCCTCACGTGGATTGAGAGCCGAAGAATTTCTCACACATGGAAAATGGATTAAAGGCCCAGAATTCCTGTATTTGCCTGAGAGTGAGTGGCCTACACTGGAAATGGATTCAGTGATTCCCATTGATGACCCGGAGGTCAAAAAAGAAGCAGCAGTGAATGCCATTGTTAAGGATTCAGAAAATCCAACAGACCATCTCATCAACTACTTCTCATCTTGGAAGAAGCTTAAAACGTCTGTTGCCTGGTTCCTTGAACTTAAAAGACTTCTGTTGCTTCTGAGTCAAAAGAAAAAGGAACTTAAAGCTACCGAAGGTGACAAGGATGCAGGAATTAAAAGTACAGTTGAACAGAAACTTAAGAGCTTCAAAACCACACTCGGTGGAAAACATTTGACTCCAGAAGATTGTGATGAAGCAGAGAAGGCAATCATTCATTTTGTTCAGAAACACAGGTTCAAAAGTGAAATTGCCTCCCTCAAACATGGCTCAAATATTGTCTCCAAGGACAGTCCACTGTACAAGCTAGACCCCATACTGGAGGATGACATTCTCAGAGTTGGTGGTCGTTTGCACAAGTCTGCATTACCATCAGAAACAAAGCATCCTGTTATTCTTTCCAAAGACCTGCATGTCTCCCAGCTCATTTTACGTCATATCCATCAACAACTAGGACACGCTGGGAGGAACCACATGTTGTACAGACTTCGACAGAGGTATTGGATAATTAATGCCAATTCAGCTGCAAGAAAGACCATTACAGAATGCATGGTGTGTAGACGGCACAGAGGAAAACTTGGGGAACAGAAGATGGCAGACCTGCCTGAAGAGAGAGTTGTGCCAGACAAGGCTCCTTTTACTACAGTGGGAGTTGATTATTTTGGCCCCATAGAAGTGAAAAGAGGAAGAAGCCTTCTAAAAAGGTATGGAGTGATTTTCACTTGTCTGACCAGCCGTGCAGTACACCTGGAGGTGGCACATTCCCTTGATACAGACTCTTGCATTAATGCCTTGAGGAGATTCATTTGCAGAAGAGGCCCTGTGTCAAGTTTAAGATCTGACAACGGCACAAATTTTGTTGGAGCAAACAAGGAGTTGAAGCAAAGTCTTGCTGCTTTGAATAATGCAAAGATCCAGGATGCCCTAATTCAGGATGGAATTAAGTGGAGCTTTAATACGCCAACAGCCTCACACCAAGGTGGCGTTTGGGAGCGTCTCATTCGATCAGTAAGGAGTATACTGACCTCTGTTCTTGGACAACAGGTTTTGGATGATGAAGACCTGCAGACACTGCTTTGTGAAGTAGAGGCGATACTAAACGACAGACCCCTCACAAAAGTGTCTGATGACCCTAATGACCTCGAGGCCCTCACCCCAAACCATGTTCTTCTGCTGAAGGGAAAACCCATCTTTCCCCCTGGACTCTTGAGTCCAAAGAGTGACGGAAGAAAGTACAGTATATCGCAGAGTTGTTTTGGAAAAGATGGACATCTGAATACTTACTTGTGATGCAAGAAAGACAGAGATGGGCAGCCCCAAGAAGAAACTTCTCCCCAGGAGATATTGTCATCATTGCCGATGCTACAGCTCCAAGAGGATCCTGGAAGATGGGTCGAGTTGTGAGTACCAAGTCTGACTCCAAAGGATTGGTCCGCTCTGTGTGCATCCAAACCAAAACCAGCGTCTTGGAGAGACCTGTGACGAAGATCTGCCTGCTGGTGGAGGCCACAGAATAAGATCATGGACAATTCTACCTATTTTCTCTTCCTATCCTGTCTTCTTACCAACTGTTTATCTTTCAGTGGCTACAGAAAAGGTGACACAGAAGACACTATGGCTCATGGATAGAGAGAATAGCTCCCTTATATGTTTTACATAAGGGTAATTGTAATTCTCACAATTAGGGGCCGGAATGTGGAAGCTATTCAGTATTTTTCACATTTATTTAATGTATTTATTTGTTATTTTTTGTTTTGTAGAATTAATTAATTTACAGCCATATTATTTAAGTTAAGTT
>CALSBZ010022458.1:0-13743 GCA_943591055.1 Gobionotothen gibberifrons
CTCTGGTTTGACTTCTCCTAGTTTCCACTTTCTTTTCTTCATAATTTGCTCCATTACAGTTTTTCTTTTGCGACCGGTAGACTATGTTCAAGCAAACTCTGCCATGGTGAACGTGTCCTCCTGCAGCGGAGTGAGCTCAGCCCCGCTGCAGGAGGACTGAGCCGCTGCAGGAGGACTGACCGAGGAGCTCACGGGAAACACGCCCAATAACGGCGCGCAATGACTGCACGAGTGTGTGTGTGTGTGTGCACGAGATTGAAGGCTGACAGACAGGTGTAGTAAAAACTACAATCAATTATTTTAGCCGGGCCGGCTAAAATAATTGATTGTAGTTTTTACAGTATTACGGCTTCCACAGATGATTTTTTTTTATGGATTTTTTTTCAAAGCACTTAGAATATGCATTGCTATCAGGATATTAAGAGCATTCCATGGAATATAACAAAAAGTGTATCTCGAGCCGGTTTCTCAAACTTACCTACCCCTCCTTTAACTGAGACTCCTGCCTTCTAGTGGGTTGCCAGGTTTGCGCGCATGGCGCTATAAACACGTTTTTCGAAAAAACTAAACGTAATATCTCACTACAAAAACAAACGCAAATATTTAATTTTAAACAGTCAAGTCCTTTCAAGTCATCTATCTCAAGCTTAAGTCAAGTCTCAAGTCATGAATACCAATTCAAAGTCAAGTCAAGTCTTTTATCAATGTTAGTCAAGCAAGTCTCAAGTCAAAAAATATGCGACTCGAGTCTGACTCGAGTCAAGTCATGTGACTCGAGTCCCCACCTCTGCATTTTACCTCTTCCCAAAACGTTGGGTTACGTATTGTAACCCTTGTTATATTAACACAGGCGGAGCCCTCTACTGGACTCTATGGGTACTACCTTCTCTTGCGAGCATTCTCTCACTGAAACTCTTATAGACGTGGCCGGCCAATGGCGGGCCTACCTGAATGCGCGCGCGCATCACACCCTATAAAAGGAGGCCTCCAACATTGTCATCCTACCCTCTCTTCAGCGAGCGGAATAGGACAGACAGTGCCCCGAGTAGAGGGCTCCGCCTGTGTTAATATAACAAGGGTTACAATACGTAACCCAACGTTATATCTCTCACAGGCTCCGCCCTCTACTGGACTCTATGGGTACAGTGGGCGGAGCCACGATAAATGTACGCACTGTCGTCCAAACCCAACATTCCACCCTACTATCCCTGACCGGCCTTTCTGGTCAGCAGCTGCTGCCCCACATTCTCCTTTAACCCGGTCGTGACCGTGGAGAAGTCTGGGCTGCGGCTGACAGAGCACACCCTGCCGCGCTTGCCTCGCAGAAGGTGTGCTCAAAAAACAGTGATGGGGGCCCCACCCCCCCCCCCGTCCGCCTAAGGGCGGGGGGGAACCCCCAGCCCTGTATGGGCTCACTGTGCACCCGTCCTCCCGAGTCCCCAAGGATCGTAGGGAGAGTGCCAGTGCCCCTGCCCCACACTCAGACACTGACCCCGTGCAGAGTGTGTGGACCAAAGTGTGGAGGGCTACCCCCCTCCTGCCTCCCGGCCGGCGGAGAGCAGTCCTCCAGCCCTGCAAGGGCCCAGTGCGCCCCTCGCCCATCCCGGGACCCCCAAAGGGCCCGAGAACAGCGAAGGCGCATTACGTCCGGGGAAGGGGTCAGATGCCAACTGACCCACCGCCCCCCCCCCCCCCCCTACCAGTCCTGTGTTGCCCCCACAAGCACAGACGAGGAGAAAGAGCCCGACATGTCCAAGAGATAAAACCTTATGAAGGGGCCTGGCGTCGACCAAGACGCCGCTGTGCATATATCCTCCACACTCACACCGCTGAACAAGGCTGTTGATGTAGCCACAGCCCGTGTGGAGTGCGCACGAACCCCTGTGGGGCAGGCTCTCCCTGCCTGCCCATAGGCCTGTGCAATGCACTCGCAGAGCCAGCCTTCCAGGCGTTTCTTGGACAAAGCTTTCCCGATTACCCCGCCCCCGAAACACACGAACAGCTGTTCGGTGCGTCTGAGGGCAGCCGTGCGCTCCACATAACAAGCCAGCGCACGCACC
Organism: Gobionotothen gibberifrons; assembly: GCA_943591055.1. Classification (NCBI taxonomy): domain Eukaryota; kingdom Metazoa; phylum Chordata; class Actinopteri; order Perciformes; family Nototheniidae; genus Gobionotothen; species Gobionotothen gibberifrons. The sequence goes on from CALSBZ010022458.1 coordinate 2,061, forward strand.
GGACAAAGGAGGTGCAGTTTAGCTTCCCTGTCCCCCTCATGGGGAGGGAGGCTAAAACCCCCTAGCTGAATAGCCCTTGACCTGAACGCACTCCTTAGGCTCTTGGGCACAAAGGAGGGGTTCGGTCTGAGTGTCGCGGCGCTCCGGTCACCCCGAATCAGTAAACAGCTCGGGTGCACCGACAGAGCAGTTAACTCGGACACCCTTTTGGCTGACGTTAAGGCAAGAAGCAAAGCTGTTTTCCACGACAATGCTTTCAGAGAGGAGAGCTCCAGAGGCTCAAACGGTCCCGAGGCCAGAGCCTCGAGCACTAGGGGCAGGTCCCACTGCGGGGCGGAGGCGTGCACTACTGGGCGCAGCCTCCTGACCCCCTGCAAAAAACGCGACATCAGTGGTTGACTAAAGGCTGACCTGCCGCCAAATCCCTCATGACAGGACGAGATGGCTGCCGCATACACCTTTACTGTTGAATGCGCCAGCCCTCTGTCCACCAGTAACTGTAAGAAGGACAAAATAGAGCCTAACTCACATGACAGGGGCTCTATTCTCTGCTCCTCACACCATCGCTGGAATCTCTGCCACTTTGGCCTGTAACAGGCTGTGGTGGATCCAGCTCTAGCTGCCTGGATAGACTGAATAACACTGTCAGACAATCCACCCTGTCTCAGCCTGTCCCTCTCAGGAGCCAAACCTGGAGAGGCTGGCCGAATGAGGGTAACGCCCCGATTGCACCTGCCTCTTGGGACATCGCCCCCCAGAACTGGGGGACCGCCCAGGGCTGGCCCACCTTCATCTGTGTCACCTCTGAGTACCACGTCGCCCCGACGCGGTCCGGAGCCACTAGGATGACTGACAGACGTTCCTGCCTCACCCTCCCCAGAAGGGGGAGAATGAGACGCAACGGTGGAAAGGCGTAGAGCAGCTTCTTTGGCCATGGCTCGTGTGCAAACGCGTCCACCCCTAAAGGCGGGTCGTCGCTCCGGGCCATGGAAAACCACAGGGCACAGTGGCTGTTTTGCCGACTGGCGAACAGGTCCACTTCTGCTTCCCCGAACTGGGCCCAGATCTGCTTCACCACCTCCGGGTGAAGCACCCACTCGCCTGGCCGGGGGCCGCCCCTCGACATGAGGTCGGCCCCTCCGTTCTCCAGTCCCGGGATATGGAGGGCTTCCAGAGATAACACCACCTCCGAAGCCCACAACCACAGCCCCTCCGCTGTGGTCAACAGGGCGGCAGAGCGAACTCCGCCCTGATTGTTGATATAAGCCACTGTGGTGCTGTTGTCGCTCCTGATCATTACATGTTTCCCCTGAATCAGGGGCCTGAAATGCCGGAGGACTAACACTACTGCCCGTAGCTCTAGGAGGTTGCTGTGTCGAGACTCTGTTAGAGCCCAGCGCCCACCTATAGCCCTCTTCAGGCAGGTCCCTCCCCACCCTGTTCCGGACGCATCCGTGAACACTGTGGTGTAGGAGGTCACCCGTCCCAGTGGAGACCCCCTCCGAAGGTGATCCGGAGACCCCCAGAACCGGAGGTTGCCCTCCACTGAGGGGGGGATGGTTACCAGCCGCTGCTTGTGCCTCTTCGGATCCAAGCGTAGGCTGGAGAACCACCTCTGCAGGCGGCGCATATGTAGCAGCCCTAACGGGACCACCACGTGAGCAGCCGCCATGAGACCCAGTGTCTGCATGACAGTCAAAGCTGTCACTGTCGCCCCCTGTCGCCCCCTGTCGCAGCCTGCGTACCCCCTGAAGAAGGGACGCACGTCTGCTCTCTGACAGGGTGGCACGTAGCGCGCCTGCATCGAGCACCACACCCAAATACAACGCCCGTTGGTGAGGTATGGGGGCGCTCTTTTTCCAATTGATCGCGAAGCCCAATTTGGTCAGGTGTGTGATCAATTGTGCTGTGCAAAACATTGCCTGTTCCCGTGACCCAGCCATGACTATGAGGTCGTCTATGTAAAAGAAAACTCTCATGCCTTGTGCGCGCAGCAGTTGAAGCGCTGTGGCCACACAATTGCTGAATGTGCGTGGGGATAGGGAATAGCCGAACGGCAGCCTGTTGTATTCGTAGGCTATCCCCTGGAAGGCAAAGCGCAGATATTTTCTGTGTTCCTGAACAATCTCCACATGAAAATATGCGTCTTTCAGGTCGATGGTGGTGAACCAATCGCCCGGTTGCACAAGCCCCAGTAACTGTTTTATAGTTAACATGCGGAATTTCCTGCGGGAAATATAGAGATTCAGGCCGCGGAGATCTAGAATGGGTCTGAATTCCCCTGTTTTCTTGGGAACCAGGAAATACATGGAATAATGACCCTCTTCCCTGCGCTGGGGGTGCACAACAGACACAGCCTTTCTGCACCAGCGCCTGAATCTCTGCTGAGAGGAAACCCGTCCTCACTTGCGAGGATAGGTTCCCCTCCCGTATGCCCATAAAAGGAGGTGGTACGCTGCAAAACTGGAGTGAATAACCCCGTCTCAGCGTCCTGTCCAACCACTTTGATAGTACACAACTGAGTTTCCATTCCCCATAACACTGTGTTAACGGGCATGCCCTCAGCTGTGGGGCCGCAGCGATAAAACTGCGATACTCCCTGGCGACCCGTCCCGCCGCAAAACTCCCCGTGAAGGGAAGGTTTGCCCATGGAGGGTCGACACAGAAAGGGCCGACTGTTTACTGAAGACCCTGAACGCACCTCCGCCCGCTCATGACTGAGCGCGCGCTCCTTCATAATGCTGCTCTCCTTACGTGAACAGCATTAATCGGAGTCTTTACAGGAGTAGTGTGTTTTACTGAGGTCCCTGAACGCACCGCCACGCTCTCTTCTGCGAAAGCGGGCGCTGCCATAATGCCACTTTTACCCCCATGGTAACCTGCATTAATCGGAGTCTTAGCTCCAGGCTTAGTGTGTTCCCTAACAGCAATACGCCGGCCATAATGCCTCTGTACATGTGTAGCACTATGAAAACATTGCCTACATTTCATCACTCTCATCTGCGCACTCCCACTAGCCTCCTCCTTTACAGGAGCAATAGCTGGGGCGGCGAGTGGGTAATCAGTACAGACATCTTGTGTAAGTGTATCATTGTGGAAACAAAGGACACTTAGACTTGGATACAGATTAACCTTTTCTTTATTTTTGTAAGAGGACAAAGGAATCTGTGCATTAAACAGGGAGGAGGCGGGATTCGCCCTAGCGTCCCCGGTGAAGAGCTCATCTCTCCCCGCCGAGGCGCAACCTCCCTCCGCCCGTCAGCTTCGGGCTGACGGCGCACCCCACCCGGCTGCTCTCTGCTGTTGCGGAGCATGCCGAGGTCGGGCAGCCCGTCCCCGTGGCTGCCGGTATTCCGGTACCCCGGGACGGGTTGTAGAGGTGGAAGGCGCCGCAGCCATGGAACTCCCCTGCCGGCGCCTCTCCGTCCGCTTCACCGTTGCACTACGCTCCCTCACCTGCATAGAAGCGTGAGGAGCGCGTGATGAAACCTGAGGAGGAGCCAGCATTAGCATCCGGCTAAGCTGCATTCTCTCCTCCTCCAGGCGACTGAAGCGTTGAGTGACCGCAGAGATCGACCCAAAAAGCCCCTCCGTAGACACGGGGGCTCCCAGGAGATCATCTCGGTCCTTCTTAGATAGGGTGGTGAGTCCCAGCCAGATGTGTCGAGACGCCACCGTGGCCAGGGAAATCACTCGCCCCGCTGCAGCGGCCACGCCATGGATCAGATTGTTCATCTGACCTATGGCGCGGTCCTGATAATCACTCCCATCTTCCGGCAGGAGGGCGGGGGCGTCTGCCTGGGGGGTAATCAGGGAAACGCCCAACACGCCGAGATTATTTGCTGCAGCCGCCATCTGCGTACCGAGCTTGAACATTTTATCTAAATATTCCAGAGCATCTCGGTCCCGGGGCAGGGGTCGCTTACCCTCCGCCCAACCAGCCGCCCTCGGAAGCAGATGGGCCGCTAGGGCCTCATCAAGGGGGGGCACACCCGAACCCGAAGTGTCCGCGCGGCCCTCCACCTTGATGATGCCGGCCATAGCGGCTACTGGGGCCTTCGTTTTCAATGGCTGCTGCCATGTCGCCTCCACACACCGCCATATATCAGGCAGCTGGGGCGAAACGAAGGTCGGTTGCGCTGGATGCGCTGGGCCGTAATACCCCTGTCTCAGGCGGCTTATCGGCTTCGGTGGCAGCGGTGGGGGGAGCGGTAGGCCTACACGCTCCGCCGCCAGGGTCATCACCACCGGGAAATCCATCCGCGCAGACCTGAGAGTTGGTCCTCCAGACCCCGAGGCGTTCTCGTCCTCCTCCTCCGGAGTCGGTGTCGACTGGCCCCATGGAAGGGAGAACCGGAACGGTGCTTCCTCCTCTCCTGACTCGCCCATCTCGACGACCTCGAGATCCGAGCCCTCCACCTCCTCCTGTGGCGCCTCCGCCGCCATAAAGTGCTGCCCGCGGCGTTCCCGCATGAGCCGAGGAAGTACCTGGCAGGCTGCACACGCCGGTGCCAGACCCATACCGCTCACGGCATGGTCAGGTCCCATACAAAGGAAGCAGAAGGGGTGAGGATCTGCTCCCGCGATCAGGTTCGGGCATTTTGGGCAAGCCCTGTGTTCAAAATTCTCCATGCTCTCAAGAACGTCTTTTTCGTCTCCGTGAAAACAAACACTTCCGCCGCTGAAGAGAAAGGGATGACAGTCAGGAGGCGAGGCCTCCTTTTATAGGGTGTGATGCGCACGCATTCAGGTAGGCCCGCCATTGGCCGGCCACGTCTATAAGAGTTTCAGTGAGAGAATGCTCGCAAGAGAAGGTAGTACCCATAGAGTCCAGTAGAGGGCGGAGCCTGTGAGAGATATAACGTTTTTATCTTGGTACACTCCCAAACACAATGAAAGAAAGTTCCCTTAGATTGTCCACATTTAAAACATAAGTCCGGGATATTACCACTATATTTGTTTAGCTTTTCTGGAGTAATATATGTACAGATATTGCATCAGCCGGTTATATTGTAAGAGCTTAAGATGGGTATTCGCTGTTTGTGATTGAGCTTTCTTAAAGGCACCTTCCCACTCATCAATTGTCTTCCTGCAAATCCTACCTCCAATTTCTAAGTTTAGCTTCAGAGGACTCAGGGGAGCCAGATATAAGCAAGTTATAAAGTGCAGAAATTAGTTTTCCCCCCTTACAGTCCTTTAACATTATTTTCTCTAGTGGTGAGTATGGAGGTATAGTTAGTAATTGTTTTTGGTTTGCTCCAATATAGCTTCTAATTTGTAAACATTTGAAAAAATGCTTCCATGAAATGTTGTGCTTGATTGCAAGCTCCTCAAACGACATCAGTTTATCATCATCGAGCCTATATAGATCCTGAATTCTCTGTACCCCCTTATCTGACCAAATCTTAAACCCACCATCAGCTCTGCCTGGAGTAATGTCATAATTTCCCCAAATTGGACTAAAACGTGAGAGAGAAAGGTTCGCCCAAGTACTTCCTCGCTTCATGCCAGACTCTAATCATGTTCCTAGTAATAGGGTTAGTTTTTCAAAAAAGGTTTCTTCACACTAGTTGAGTACAAATACATGGGAAGAGGTAACTCTAAACATTGGGACTCCATCCCTCTCCAGGCAGGGGGGTTGTCGTTTGTAAAATAAAATATAATAGTCCTAAACTGAGTTGCCTAGTAGTACCAGAGAGGGTTAGGACAGGCTATCATAGGGCGTATACAGGAGGGCCAAGCCCAGACGGGCTCGTTTGTCGTTCCACAGAAAATTCAAAAATCATTTCCTTAACTTTGAAAATAGGTTTGGAGGAGGAGGCAGGGGGATGTTTTGGAATAGATACAGCAACTTGAGGAGTATGTTTACTTTTTATATATTAATTCTCCCAATTAAAAAGTTCGGCATTTGCTTCCATCTATCAATTGTGCTTGTAATTGATTCCATCATAGGATCGTAATTAGAATTCACCTGGCTTATTGGTCTTATATTTTCTTATATGGTGTGAATATGAAAAATTAAATAAAAAACCCAGAAATAAAAGCTAGGTCAGGGCTAACGTAATTAGCGACTCATGTGTGGTATCAGACCCCAATGTTATATATTTTTAGAGCACACTTGTGACCAGCAGTACATATAAACAAAACATTTGGTCACTGTCAGTCATCAGTTGCAAGCTTCAAGTAGCTCGATGTGTCCAGACTTATCCAAGATGCCCGACCGCAAATATATACTTAAAGAAAATAAGTCATGATACCTGCACATACAGTTAGCCCATGTTAGCCTTTTAGCCGGGCACAGCCACAGGTTGCGTTGTTACAGTATAACTTGAGTCATGACAACTGGCGTCATTCTATTATTTTAGACAGGGGCGTGGCCTTTGTGGAATAACCAGGAAATACACATTTCGTTCGCTTCTTCTGTCGTTTACATAAATCTTTTGGTATATTTAGCTCCATAGGAACACTTTGATGCACATTCAGTACCAGTGTGTGAGGTTGTGGTTGCGATGCCGATATCCGGACGCGTACAGCGAGGACTACAAAAAGACACATGAGGTGACTGGGGATGTCTGTTCAAAACATTGCAAGCTTGAATAAAACATTTAAACCAGTTATTGTTACCAGACTTATTACTGAATATCGTTCTTAATGTGATACCAAGTCCATCTGAGACCTGTGTATACCTTCAGACAGCCTCCAAGTGAAGTACACGTTGTTTACTCACAGTTTGAAAGCAGCGTGGAGAAGTCTTCAGCTGTGGTAAACTGTGATCCGCCCAGGTTAAATTGTGATACGACTTCTGTGGCTTGTTCTTGTTGTCAGTCTTATATTTGTATCATATATCGTTATTAATATGATGTCGAGTCGATTTGAGACCCGTTTATACTTTCATACAGTCTGTTAGTGAAACATACAGTCTGTCTGAGTTGTTATTATATTCATTCCTTGTTATTGTTGTCTTTCCATCTGTCGGTGACCAACATTAATGATCAAGCAGCATTTAAATTCTAAATATCCCTGCTCATGCAGCAATGACATTTCTGCTGCTATCTTTGCAAAACGAGTTAACAGCCAGATTATATCTGGATAAGTGCGGCAAAGTGCAGAATACCTTTTTGATAAGGGATACATGTGTGTAGTCTTTAATATTAAACATGATCGCTGGTAGATAGCCACAGAAGTCGTATCACAGTTTAATCTGAGCGGATCACTGTTTACCACAGCTCTCCACGCTGCGTTGGAGATGGGTGTGTAAACAACTCAGACAGTTTCACTAACAGACTGTATGAAAGTATTAACGGGTCTCAAATCGACTCGACATCATATTAATAACGATATATGATACAAATATAAGACTGACAACAAGAACAAGCCACAGAAGTCGTATCACAATTTAACCTGGGCGGATCACAGTTTACCACAGCTGAAGACTTCTCCACGCTGCTTTCAAACTGTGAGTAAACAACGTGTACTTCACTTGGAGGCTGTCTGAAGGTATACACAGGTCTCAGATGGACTTGGTATCACATTAACAATGATATTCAGTAATAAGTCTGGTAACAATAACTGGTTTAAATGATTTATTCAAGCTTGCAATGTTTTGAACAGACATCCTCAGTCACCTCATGTGTCTTTTTGTAGTCCTCGCTGTACGCGTCCGGATATCGGCATCGCAACCACAACCTCACACACTGGTACTGAATGTGCATCAAAGTGTTCCTATGGAGCTAAATATACCAAAAGATGAATGTAAACGACAGAAGAAGCGATCGAAATGTGTATTTCCTGGTTATTCCACAAAGGCCACGCCCCTGTCTAAAATAATAGAATGACGCCAGCTGTCATGACTCAAGTTATACTGTAACAACGTTACTCAGCCTGTCCCTCCTCTCTTGTAATCCGCTCGATGAAGTTCTCCACAGCAGACGGGTTCTCAAAAGTGGGCGACTTGCCCTTGTAGGTTACCAGGAGCCGAGCCGGTAATAGCATGCCGTACCGTATCCCCAGGTTCAGTAGTTTCTGACGGACATTATCGAACGTCTTCTACCGCTTGTGCACTCCTGCAGCCAAGTATGGGTAAAATCTCACTGCTGGTCTTTGTATAGGATCTGTTTTTTTGCCCTGGCTGCCTTTGTTACAACCATCCTGTCCCTATAGTTTAGGAATTTCATGATAAATGTTCTTGGTGGGGCATTAGCATCCCTCCTCTGGCCGATTCTGTGAGCTCTCTCCAGTATAAACTTTGAACGTAGCGGGTCCTAATTCAACACGTCTGGGATCCAGTTTCCGAGGAAAGCACAAGCATCCCCTCCTTTGGCGTCTTCTGGCAGATTCACCAGTCCCAAGTTGGATAACCTGGATCTTGCCTCCAAGTCTTCAACTTTATCCTCTAGCTTGGTGTTTTTAGCCTCAAGTGTTTTCACCTTAGCTTGCAAGGAGCTCACGTCATCCTCGGTGGATGAGATTCTTACTTCATCCTCTGCAATTCGTTCTGAGCATTCACATACCTCCTTTCTCACTCCCTATAATGCCATCAAGTCTTGTGTCAGACTTTAGAGAGCCTATGGCAACCAGGATTTTCTCCGAGCCAGCTTCCCCCAGCCCGATCTCACCCGTCTCAACAGAGGCCATGGCCGGCGCTATGCTAGTGCTAGGAGAACTTTCTTTAGCTTCCACGTGTAGCTTGGATGCTCCGAGGTTTTCTAGTTTAGACTGAAGTGATTTCATTCGTCCTTTAGTCGATTTTCCGGCTGCATCCGACATTTCACTCTCTTTTCCGTAGAGTAGATACGATGGGTTGTCATAAAACGTGTTTAAAACAGTATTTAAGATAGAAATTGGCGGAGCACTGATAGTTGCGTCTTTCTAGCAAGCCACCATAACCGGAAGTCGATGATTGATGATTTAAACTAATGGCTGCATGTAATAGTCAAGAATATCACAAGCCTTTATAATTTCAGACTTTTGGTAAAAGGACTCAAAGAGTTTTCACTGGTTCAAGCTGAACAGGAACAACATGTAAGATCCTCCAAAAGTATTGTTGAGTTCACCTTAGGGGTGGGCGATATTGAAAAATATAATATCACGATATTTTTCAAGCAGTATCACGATAGACGATATTTATCACGATATTTTTTCATGTCAGTTATTATGGTTATTTTTCAAGTTACTTAACAGTATAACCACCTACAAGGTAACACAAACTAAAATAAAAAAGGAGTAACAGACCAAAATACCATTTCAAGCTGGTTTGAATTCTGCAATGAATCCCTGAATGAACAATTCAACAGGACTTTTGATATGGCTTCCTCAGTGTTCAAGTAGGTAGGCCTACACCCTACACAACAAACGTTAACACTGGTTTCTTCACCAAGTAAAGTGCACTCTCTTGCTAAATAAAATAAAATATTCAAGGCACAGTTTCTCAGTATTAAAATTCACTTTCTGTTTTAGGTAGCACTAGCAGTGATGTAACATCAATAAACGTGAAAAGGAGAGTAAAACATAACTAAGTAAAACATAAAACAAAACATCAATGAGGAAAAGTCAGTGCCAAACTATTAAAATGCAAACTTTAGACTTGAAGTGCAATCAAAGACTTTAACATAACTGAACATCTGTTTCAAAAGGAAAAAACAATATAAATACCTTATTGATAAAATAAAAATATAAGCCAACAGAATCAACCAAGACAATAAATGAAGTGCAATACTGTCTGAATCCTGATGAGACAGCTTGGTTTTTACTAACCGTTATCAGTATTTAGTTACTTCAGCATCATTTTGAAACATGTATTACAATTAAATCACAGTCAAATAGGTTAATTTTGTCGTAGTTGGTTTCCACCACAGTATTTACATGGATATAAGCCCCGCCCCCTCTCCAGCGCGTCCTGTTTGAGTGACAGGAGTAAACACAGCTGACTGCCGCGGTGAAACTCCAGCAGTTAGAGCGATGAGAATATTCGCTTTGCGTCCGTTGTGAACGCAGCATAACGCAGTTCAGAAACCACTGTTCTGTCGCTTTTAAAGCAACTTCGAGATTTTAACAGGGTGAGGGGCACGCAGGCCATGGTGGCTGCAGGACGTACAATTATTTTCGGGGCTTCACGGCCAGACCGGCCGTCATGGCCGCCGTGAAAATCCTACCCTGGTGCACTATCACGATAGATATGATATCTCTGAAAAGGCATATCGTGGAGACCTAATATCGTCTCGACGATATATATCGTCATATCGCCCACCCCTAGTTCACCTCGTGACATCACACCTCGTCCCCATCGGCCGCCAAACTGCTCTTTATTAGTCACATTAATAATTTAATAATCCATTTTCTCTCTGCTGGTAAAGTAACGTGTTTTTTTCTAATTTAAGAGGGATCAGTAAGGTAAGGCTACCGTGACGGTTTGATTCAGAAGGAGTTTAATGTATAAGATCCCTGATGTTAAGGTGACCAGAATGTTTATTTCCACTGTGTACAACATGTTATAAGGGACCCACAATCTATCTTTATGAAGGGATAATGTGCAGCGAGGCGGTCTCTATGGAGAAAAGAACACCTGAATCTAGATCCCTCTGCAGGTGGTACTTTAAGTATATTTTGATGCTAATACTTTTGTACTTTTACTTGTAACATTTTGAATGCAGGACTTTTTATTGTAACCGAGCATTCCTACACTCTGGTACTTTTACTCAAGTACAAGATCTGAACTTCTCCCACCTCTGGCAATAAATCCTGAGTGGTTACCTGCTCTGAAGGTTATTTTCATTTTACAAATCCTGCACTCGGCTTTGCTTTCTCCAATATCATTGAAATGCAGCCAGATGCTGCTTCTTTTTTCGGTTTTCGCTAATTTCTTGACTTTTTCCGACGCACTTGCATATAAATCCGTCTCCCCGTCGCTCTGTGCAGCTGGCCTGTACCACTACACCTGCTGTCTTTGGAGCGTCTGCCCCCCACCCTTCTTTCACATAATGGTATGATCCTTGTGTGTCCTCGCATATGATTGGCCGCATGGTGGCCCAGCTAAATAAAGTCCCGCCCCTGCCTGCAAGGATTCTCAGCAAGAGTAGGAGCGGCTGGAGATTCTGCTCTCCCCGACGGGAGTCTGCTCTTCTAGCGGCATCTCGCGATCGGCGTGTTGGAGACCTCTGAATTAAATTATCAAGTCAGAGGGCTCAAGTCCAAGTCAAGTCCCGAGTCATTGGTGTTCAAGTCGAGTCGCAAGTGTTTTGTGATGTTGTCAAGTCGAGTCTAAAGTCATCAAATTGATGACTCGAGTCTGACTCGAGTCCAAGTCATGTGACTCCAGTCCACACCTCTGCCACACAGTGTGCTCATTGGTGATTGTCAGGCCATTCCTGCATTCCTACATTTAGTTTAGGTTGAGTTGGCTCAGAAAATATCATGCGTGATCATTCTGATTTCACTCATTTCTTTTAAATACAATCTCTCCATCACAGAAGAGGGATTGCATTTGTTGTCTTGCAATGAGTGGATTAGACAGGTACTGATCATCCATCCTAAGTTTAAGTCAAATAACAGCAGTTTACATCCGATATAACAGCATATGTTACATCCGTACATGTGCTGATTCTAGCCATTTGGTGGCTGCTACAGTAGCAGCATTTTGTGTTGTTTGAAATATCAATTTGTCTGAGAAGCATCATCACAGGACATT
>CALSBZ010022495.1:0-10441 GCA_943591055.1 Gobionotothen gibberifrons
CAAATAGTTACATCAGAAACATGTTTGAGTGTTGTTACATTTATATAAAAAACGCTTTCTGAGTGAATCTCTCAGCATGTGAGGGGCCCCAGACTCTGATGTTACGCTACGTTGCAAACGCATTTACACACCCTCGAGGGGACACACGCATGTGATTGGCTTAAAATGAAGCAGACATCTGATTGGTCGAAGACACTCGCCTCTTAAAACAATGTATGAGTGAATCTAGCGGCGTCGGGGGAGTCTCAAAAATGCAGAGATTCACACAGAAAGCGTTTTTTATATAAATGTAACAATACTCAAACATGTTTCTGATGTAACTTTGTGTGTGGATCAGAAATATATTTGTGAAAATCTTTTACATTTATAAAATGATGTGTTTTTACGTGTGCATTAGAAAATGTGTGTGGAGACATTTATATATAAATCAGGAATTACATTTGTGTATCCTTCTGTGTGCATGTATTTATTTGTGAGACTGATCTGACCCCATAGGTGGCGCCCGCCTGTTACGTATTTCTGGCTCAATATGTTTTTAGAAAGATGGTGATTCCACCGTGGAAACCATGGATGTAATGAAACGGGCAACATGTCCTCCACGATGTTTGCTGCGCCTGTTTATCTCTGCTATGAGACTCTGCCATCTCACGAGTGTAGCGCCAGAGAAAAAGGGCGTTTGATTTATTTTACTGTCCTCCCGTTATGCAGAAAGTTGAAGACCTTCACGTAACGCAGGCAACGAGATCATGTTGTGCTTAGCATCAATAAAGTACTATCTTATCTTATCTAATGTAATTACTGCTGAACCAACAGTAACGGGTTACACTGCTGCGTTACAGACACATGTAATCTGATTACTGTAACACGTTACTCCCAACACTGAAACTAATACATCATTATTTTCATTCCAGGGGAGGTTCTTCTGATTGGCCGTTTGCTAGGACTCAGAATAAAACATCTGGAAATGAATCAGTTTATTTATTCATGATGTCACTTCCTGTGCTAAATCTGTGTGAACCCCCCCACTCTGTTTCTGTTGGTCGTTCCACGATGAACATTGACCCACTGAGGGGGGGTCTCCTCTCAGCTGTGGAACATTTGTGTTTGATGCTAACAGCTGACGGCAGACAGTGTGAAGAGTCAGGGTCTATCAGCTCTGGGTGTTTCAGGTCAGAGGAGCCAGTTTCTACCTCCTCTATCAGACTGAGTGCCTCTCCATACCTGAGCGTGTCCAGTCCAGCAGACAGCAGCCTCCCCCCTGAGGCTCCTGGATGATTGTAGCTCAGGTCCAGCTCTCTCAGATGGGAGGGGTTTAAAGCTGAGGCCAGAGCATCACAGCCTTCCTCTGTGATCAGACAGCCTGACAGCCTGCAGACACACAAACAAGCCGTCAGATCATCTGAGGGTCCGGGACTGGAAGGGGGGGGGGGCTTATTACTGCATCACCTCTGGGTCATCTCTACACCTAAAACTCCTGTCACTGCTGTCACACAGTTCAAATGGACAGCCATGGTAAGGGTCTTATTGATATGAACAGATCATAAAACAAAGGAATAGAGAATAATGTGAAGAAAGACTAAAGAGAGATGACTACAAGAAGATCTGCAGCTGACACTCTACTACAGTTTGGACATCAGACCTATTAAATGCTGTTAAACCGCCTCAGCTCCTGCTGCCTGGTTCTGAGGTGTTCTAGGACACACATGAAATCACTCCAGCATGTTCTGTCTCTTCAGAGCTCCTCACCCAATCTCTGAGGCCCAGTCAGCATACAGAAGAAGCTTTAATCTGACGCTCATTCAGACTGCTTGTATCTGTGATGTCATCCTTTCAGTGACTACCTAAAGCTCATGACGGTGAGTAAGGGTTGATCGTAGACGGACTGGTAAATAGAGAGCTTTGCCTCCAGCTCAGCTTGCTCTCTCCAATCATCCCGTACAACCTTAATCACTGCTGACTCTGCAACACACTGCCTGTCCATCTAACGCTTAGTTTGACCCTCTCTCGTTAACATGAGTGCTGGAGGTCAAACGCTTCTGCCAAATCACTAAAAATTAAGCACTTTATAGAGGCTTTATAGAATGTTGTGACAATTAACATTTTGTGTATTGCGAAAAATATATTGTGTCTCGTTTCACTTCAATTATGTTTTTGATGATAGTATTCCCACACCACAGCAGCAGCATGCCCAGGGGCTGACTGGAACTAAAAATCAGCCCGGGAATCTCACCCAGCCCAGCCCACGAAAACTGTCAACGGGGGAAACGGTGGACCTAGTGGCCGAGAGGTCCGACCGGCCCACTTCGTACCGGCCCATCGGGATTCGTCCCGAACGTCCCGATGGCCAGTCCGCCACTGAGCATGGCTGATGTTGGTATTGACTTTAATTAATGGCTGAGTCAAACTGTATTGGTCTCTGACCTGAGAGTCTTCAGTTCACAGTGTGGACTCTCCAGTCCAGCAGACAGCAGCTTCACTCCTGAATCCTGCAGGTCGTTGTTACTCAGGTCCAGATCTCTCAGACTAGAGGACTGGGAGCTGAGGACTGAGGACAGAGCTGCACAGCTTCTCTCTGACAGGTTACAGCCACTCAGCCTGAAATCATTCAATAACATGTCCATTCAATAAGTAGTATATGAAGAAAAATAGATTTGAGATGGACAACATTTACACCAACCAGAGAGTCTTCAGTTCACAGTGTGGACTCTCCAGTCCAGCAGACAGCAGCTTCACTCCTGAATCCTGCAGGTCGTTGTTACTCAGGTCCAGATCTCTCAGACTAGAGGACTGGGAGCTGAGGACTGAGGACAGAGCCTCACAGCTTCTCTCTGACAGGTTACAGACACTCAGCCTGAAGAGACGATGAGGACAACAGTTATTTAGAAGACAGCAGTGTATTAGTAACTGATTCACTAAATCAAATGATCTGTGTACTTACAGAGCTTTGTTGGAGGCTTTGACCACTGGCAGCAGCCTCAGAAGAGCCTCCTCTGAAGCAGAGTATTTCTTCAAGTCAAACACATCCAGATCTTCTCCTGATGACAGTAAGATGAAGACAAGAGCTGACCACTGAGCAGGAGACAGATTATCTGTGTAGAGGCTTCCTGAACTCAGGTACAGTTGGATCTGCTCCACTAGAGAACGATCATTCAGTTCATTCAGACAGTGGAACAGGTTGATGCTTCTCTCTGGAGACAGATCCTCTTCTATCTTCTTCTTGATGTACTGGACTGTTTCCTTGTTGGTCTTTGAGCGCCTTTTTGTCTGTCTGAGCAGGCCTCGTAGGAGTTTCTGTTTGGTCTCTGAGCCACTTCCTGTCTGTGTCAGCAGGCCTCGTAGGAGTTTCTGATTGGTCTGCAGTGAAAGACCCAGGAAGAAGCGCAGAAACAAGTCCAGGTGTCCGTTTGGACTCTGTAAGGCCTGGTCCACAGCACTCTGGTAGAGATGTGTTAGTTCAGGTTTGACTTCAGACTTCTGGGAGGTTGTTGGTTCTTCTGCCAGCAGGTTGACCCCAGAGGTGATGAAGGTCAGATGGACATGAAGAGCAGCCAGAAACTCCTGAACGCTCAGATGGACGAAGCAGAACACCTTGTCCTGGTACAGTCCTCTCTCCTCTCTAAAGACCTGTGTGAACACTCCTGAGTACACTGAGGCTGCTCTGATATCGATGCCACACTCTGTCAGGTCGGACTCATAGAAGATCAGGTTGCCTTTCTGCAGCTGCTCAAAAGCCAGTTTCCCCAGAGACTCCATCATCTTCCTGCTCTCTGGACTCCAGTGTGGATCTGTCTCAGCTCCTCCATCATACTTGATGTTCTTCACTTTGGACTGAACCACCAGGAAGTGGATGTACATCTCAGTCAGGGTCTTGGGCAGCTCTCCTCCCTCTCTGGTTTTCAACACCTCCTCCAGAACTGAAGCAGAGATCCAGCAGAAGACTGGGATGTGGCACATGATGTGGAGGCTTCGTGAGGTCTTGATGTGGGAGATGATGGTGCCGGCCTGCTCCTGATCTCTGAATCTCTTCCTGAAGTACTCCTCCTTCTGTGGGTCAGTGAACCCTCGGACCTCTGTCACCATGTCCACACACTCAGGAGGGATCTGATTGGCTGCTGCAGGTCGTGTGGTTATCCAGAGGCGAGCAGAGGGAAGCAGCTTCCCCCTGATGAGGTTTGTCAGCAGCACATCCACTGAGGTGGACTCTGTGACATCAGTCAGGATCTCAGTGTTGAGGAAGTCCAGAGGAAGTCGACTCTCATCCAGACCGTCAAAGATGAACACAACCGGGAACTGATCGAACCTGCAGATTCCTGCGTCTCTGGTTTCAGAGAAGAAGTGATGAACAAGTTCCACCAAGCTGTACTTGTTCTCTCTCACCACATTCAGCTCTCTGAAGGTGAATGGAAATATGAACTGGATGTCCTGGTTGGCTTTGCCTTCAGCCCAGTCCAGAGTGAACTTCTGTGTTAAGACTGTTTTCCCAATGCCAGCCACTCCCTTCGTCATCACTGCTCTGATTGGTGCATCTCTTCCAGGTGAGGCTTTAAAGAGGTCTTCTTGTCTGATGGTTGTTTCTGGTCTGTCTGGTTTCCTGGATGCTGCTTCAATCTGTCTGACCTCATGTTCAGCATTGACCTCTGCAGACCCCCCCTCTGTGATGTAGAGCTCTGTGTAGATCTGGTTCAGAAGGGTTGGGTTTCCTGCTTTAGCAATGCCCTCAAACACACACTGGAACCTCTCCTTCAGGGTGGTTTTAAGTTTACGCTGACACTCTGCAGCAAAGGTTTCTGAAAGAACACACAACAAAAGATCATTAGGTCACACTGTAACTCTGGTTCTCTGAATGAAATATGGATATATGTTGGTCCCTTGAGACATCAGCAGATGAGACATTTATCCAGAGTGTTACATCTCTATAGAAACCCTCTTACTGCTCTGCAGACGGTCAGCCAGCTCCTCCTGCTTCATGCTCCTCAGGAAGTGCAGAGTGATGTTCAGAAATGCCTCTCTGCTGCTCCTCCTCTGCTCTTCATCCTCAGCCTCCAACACCTCCTCATCCTCACTCTGACTCACTAAGCCTTCTGGGTAATCTGAACTCAGAGTCTTCTGGATCTTCTTCAGCTCGCTCTTCACAAAGGTGACGATGTGGTCCTCCAGCAGCTGGAACATCACATGAACGACACAAACTATAAACCATGGATCCAAACCTCAGATCCGGACAGACTGACTCTCTGAAAGTGCAGCATGGAGATGACTGTGAACAGAAGAGAGGTCAAGTATCTGTAGTACATGTACTCACCGTAAATATGGAGTCCAGCTGTGTCTGATGCTGCTGGGCAGCCGGACCACCGGGAACCTCCGAGCTCTCCTGGTCCCCTCTGAGGAGGAACCATGAAGCATTAGCTCACATGATGTCTGTCCACACAGAGACACACTCAGGGTAAAGGAGGACAGGGAAACAGGCTGGTGCTCCTGTGCGTCAGCGGGAACTTTGCACTACAAGAATATTTATTTCCAGCTACTGTTGAAGACCAGAGGATTCTGTCCATCCTTCATTCTGGTCTTCCTGAAACGTGGCTCTGTGGATAGATACTGGACTCTGCAGCTGAGTAACAGCTGTTCATCAGGAAGAGGAAAGACCTAGGGACAGTTCTTACACCAGCCCCCGTTACCCCCCCAGCTCCACCTGCAGCCCCATAGCAGGGGTCAGGGTTCACCTGGCAGTAGAGCTGGTTGTGACTTTGATGAAGGCTCAGTCTCCTCCATCAGAAGTGTTCAAATCAAATCAAGTTTTATTTATATAGCACATTTATAAACGATTTTTGGTCGAGCCAAAGTGCTGTACATAATAAAAATAGCCTACAGTAGGGACACTTTACAGCAAATACAACAGCACAGATTGTTCAGAATATCAATATGAGAAAAACGACACCCTCTATCCTCAGACCCTCACATCGTACAAGGAAAAACTTCCGGAGAAAACCCACAGTTTTAAAGGAGAAAAAATGGGAGAAACCTCAGGGAGAGCAACAGAGGATGGATCCCTCTCCCAGGACGGACAGACGTGCAATAAATGCGGTGTGTAAATCGAAGAGATAATACATTTTACAGCCTATAGACCGAATGTTAGGAAATGCGTGTGTCTGTAATAAGAAGATGAATCCACAAAGATGTCAGCTACAATCCTGTGGAAGCCATCAGGGAAGCAGCATGACAAGACCCAGGCAGGACCACAGAGACAGGTACAGCCACAACCCGAAGTCCACGACTTAATCCAGAGCTCAGGATAGAGGATCAAGGACACAGGACTACTGCAAGACGATCAGCCTCGACTCCAGAACCCGGCGTAGATATAGATAAGAAAAACAGCTGTTCCACCTTTTTTCAGATGGAGTTTTCACTGACAACATTTTAAGAAATGGGGCAAAGCCTGCGAGCTAGTTCAGGCAGTCAAACTAAACATGCCGCTCTATTTAATCTGCCAGATATGCCTGCCTCTGCCTCGCTAATGCAGCTGCTTTTACTGCTGCGTTCACATTGCTGCTGCTGCTGCGTCAAGTTGCTGCTGCTCGCCTGCTCTCTTCACATAGCTGCTGCTCTACAGACTCTGTAGATCAGAGTTATCCATTATATGTTCAGGTTACCTGCTGGTGCGGTTCTTTGCACGTGTCTTGCTATCTTTTTGCTATTACGTGACTGGGTGGGCATATCTGGCATAGCATTAGACTGGTTTGCATCATATCTTGCTGATAGAAGTTTCACTGTTTCGGTTGGAGACTTTGTGTCAGACTCCTCTCCACTGTCCTGTGGTGTCCCGCAGGGCTCGGTCTTGGGGCCTCTGTTATTATCCCTATATTTGCTACCCTTAGGACAGATCATAAAACGTTTTAACATTACATATCACTTATATGCGGACGATATCCAGCTCCACATTTCATTCAAACCTAGTGAGGCTTTTAGGATATCAAGACTCTTAGATTGCCTTAGCGCCATTAAGGACTGGACGGCAGATAACTTCCTACAACTAAATGCTGATAAGACGGAGGTTCTGGTTGTTGCACCAGAAATGATTACACCCTTGATTCTGAAAAGTCTTGGACCTTATTCCTCTGCTGCCAACTCAAAACTACGCAACTTAGGGGTAATATTTGACCAATCCGCTTCGTTTGATACCCATGTTAAGCAACTGACGAGATCATGTTTTTTCCACCTACGAAATATTAGCAAACTGAGATCTGTAGTTTCAACACCCGACCTAGAAATGATTATTCATGCATTTATTTCATCTCGCATTGACTACTGCAACGTGTTATTCTCCTCTCTCAGCGTGTCTGCCCTTGGTCGTCTGCAGTCAGTCCAGAATGCAGCTGCAAGACTTCTCTCCCGGTCAAACAAATGGTCCCACATTACCCCGATACTCAGATCACTTCACTGGCTCCCTGTAGCGTATAGGATTAAGTTCAAAATCCTCACTCTCACCTACAGAGCTCTGCATGGTCAGAGTCCTGCTTATGTGGCCGACGTAATCCGCCCTTATACATCAGCCCGCCCACTCAGGTATCACAGGCAACATTTACTGTCTGTCCCACTTACCCACCTTAAGACCCGCGGTGATCGAGCGTTCGCAGCAGTGGCTCCTAAATTATGGAATGCTCTGCCTCCTCATCTACGGTCTGCGGAGTCTGTTGACTCTTTTAAAACTATTTTAAAGACATTCCTGTTTGGTCAGGCGTTTGGGTAACCAGTGTGCTTGATCTTATTTCATTTAATACTATGTTTTTATTTTTGTTTGTTTTAAATTTCATATGTAAGTTTTGTTTTATTGTGTTTTTATTGTGTCTTAAATTCGATAAGTATTAGAACTTTGAATAGGTTGTGCAAGAAACTATGTCTATTTTATTTCGAAGAAAGAACCAAACGGATTTGGAGGAGATTGTCTCCTTTCAGCTAACCAGGAAGTGTTTTAGCACACCACGTGACGCATCTGAACGAATCACGTTCGACAACAGAAATGTTGTTGAACCCTTGTTCACAGGTCTCACTGCTTTCACACCGATTTGCATACTGTGTAGAGTGAGCGATTAGTTTATTCCCTCAGACGCAATTCAGGGGGGGAGGGGGGGAGAAAGTGTTCTCAAAGCTGGTAAAGGTGCAGCTAGTTTGAATGACTTTGTATACTGCAGGGTAGCTTGTGAATTTACTCCAGGTGGAACTAAAGTCTGATTTAAGACTTGGTTATATTTCACATCATTCATCCACATCTGTGAAGTAACTAAAGGTATTCTCTGAACTGTAGAGGAGTACAATAACAAAGTAGCAAAACATTGAAATACTTAAAGTAAAGTCAAAACATCTCTTTTTATCACTCCATAAATCAGAAAACACTGTCAACAGTATGATTTGCCTAATGTGGGACAGTCCTAAAAAGGGGCATGGATTGTGCAAGAGCAATGGTTATTTACAGGGCTTTAGTCTTCTAATGCATTATTTTAGATATTTAAGGTGAAGGGCAAATTATATTAAATAAATGGGGGTATGTGGGGCGTAATTGGGGGTAATTGGGGGGCTCTGTTAAAATGGTATGACAAAGTCAGGGATAATGTTAGGGATAAATGTCTGAGTTTAAAAAATGGCAATTAATTTAAGCCCAAATATTCATAGTAATTTAATAAATCCTTCCAACACACGTTGTAAAAAATAGCCTAAATTAAGAAATTATTTCAATAGGTCAGTAAAAAAAATTGAATATGCATAAATCTGTTTTATTATACATCCATGGTTAGAACGACTCCATTTCCGCATTCCAGCTGTCCACATTCCTGGATTCACGTCTTTCTCTTCCGACATGCCAGGCCTTCCAGCCAGGCCTTGGGACACACACGCTGTAGTACATATGCCGGGCCTGTAAGTGGCGCTGTAACTCCCTCCACAAAAGCAGCGAAGAAGCATAGTTGTCATGGTTGCCCTTCTGTTTATTCTCCACGTTGGGGACAGAGGGAACCGGGCAGAGTTTTTCACCAGTCAACGTGTATTAAAGTTGAAATCTTCCGGACAAAATTATAAAAGTGCCGGTCAAAGGTCTTCTTTGTTATTTATTGAGCTTTAAAACAAATGAATAACGACTCTATAGGCCTATAATATATAAAATACACAGAGCCTCTCTTTTTCCTCCCTCTCTTAGGGCAGCTGTCTCATGCAGCAGCTTATCCAGTAATGAGTGACCCGGCCGACTGTACAAATAAACATATTTATAACTAGTTTAGGTAGTGAATATGAGGAGAAGAGGCGTGTGGATATAAGCAATTAATGTAACATGTCGAAATCTGTTTTACGCGATGTCACAACGGACTATTCTTCTTAGCGGATGCATGTCAATTTATATCAATACATACAACTATTTTTTAAATCAATAAAAACATATTCTAAATCCATAAAAGCATTTCAATTAATATTGGGAGTCATGTCGTTACTTTGTTGAGAATTTGGCCATGTAATAAACGGGATAATTTGCAGCGACTTGTTCCTTATGGGGAACACCCTTCATGCTGAGCAAGATCCCTCCGCTACACCGTCGAGGCTCCATTAAAAATATACATATTTGTAGTGAGTTACTGACGTTCATATTGAGTTTAACCCTCTGGAGTCGGTGGACGCGCCGGCGCGTCCAAGTGCACTTTTATTTACGTATTTAATTCCAGATTTTCGATTGTAAGGAGTAGAAATATGATTCAGATATCTGCGGAATCGCTGGAAGAGTAGCTTTCCAAGAGTATCTCCTGTGAGACTGTACCCAGGGCACAGCAGCCAATATTGTCGCTCAAAGCAGCTTGACTTTACACTGTGTGGGATTGGTGGATTCGTGTGTCCGTCAAGGAAATCTCGGCCGGCAGCCATCATGGTCTGAAATGACCAATGGACATCGAGAAATCACTAAGGACCTACCCACCAAGTAAAAAAAAACATAAACTCCGTGTGTCCCATCAGTTTACGTCTGTGAGGAGAGAGAGAGACAGAGAAAATGGCTAAAAAAAAAACAGTTGCCGATTTCGCGAGAGATTTTTTTCGCTAGCAGCAGTGAAGATAGAGCCTCAAAACCTCTCTTCTGAAGAAGAAGAATACAAAGACAACAACAAGGATCCATTTGGACATGGGTAAGTGTAAATATTATAGTAATAGTGTACTGGCAATGTGTGGGGAATACCGCGAAAATGAACAATAGGTTTATTGATATATATTTTGTATCGATAGTCATGAACTTTTTCTTGGGGCAAAATAGACTCCATTAGCAAACGTTTACTCTGTGCTAACGTTATTTTGGTGTGTAAAAGTGAGATTACATGTGTAGATGATTAAATTAATCATTTATTCGTCCCGCAACGGAGACATTTACAGTGGCTATAGACATGTTTTTGCCATCGATGATTTTATCATACTGTTCTGT
>CALSBZ010022511.1:0-15670 GCA_943591055.1 Gobionotothen gibberifrons
AGTGCTGCGTTATGACAAATCCTCCTTAATTTATCTACCGTCTCTTTCTCTTTGTTTAGTTTCTTACGGCCAAATAATCCGGGCTTTTGCCCGTTTATGTCTCCGAGTTTCTTTACAAGCTGTCGCTCATAAACATTCAATGCTGAGCTTAAACTTCCCAAAGTTTCATCTCTTCCCACTCTGCCCTCTTCTATCATTCTATTTTTTAGGAATCTCAGATCTGCACAAGTCTTTTTTGTCTCTCTCTTTAACTCCACTGATAATCAATCTCTCAGCCTGTTCCCATTGCTCGCGGAGGCTCCCGGGACTTGGAACGCCTAAATCACTCTTTTGTAACTCTCCTTCCATGATTGACTTCGTATCTATGATCTGACTAGGTTGCTTTTATGTTCACTCGTATTTATTAATATACTGGACAATTCCTGTTGTTACTTTTAATGTCCCTAACTCAGACGTGCACACAGTCTGAATCCAAAATTCAAAAGCTTCACATCAAGTGACACAGAATATTGTTACACACCCTGTTCGCCTCCAGAGGGCAGCAGCTGACCACAAATGAACTTCCTCAGTCTCAAGTGATTTCAACCCTGCACACTTTTCTCCTCTCTCTTCTCAATTATTACACAGATTTGACGTAAAAAATCACACAGAGCTTATTCCCTTATACATTCTGTCCGGCTTTTTTGTGCGATGTATATTTCAACGGATAAATGCGGCTTTTGAGGGCGCTTCAACACCGCTCTTTAGCGATGTGGCCCCCACAAGGAGATAATTCCCAAACCACAAGAATCTTTTATCGTCACGTTTAGCCGTCCAGATTAACCCCACAGCAAGAGTTTTTGAGATCCGGTCGTTTCAAATTGATTTTGAAAGTCGCGTTTACCTCGCTCTGATCAGACTTTTTTAACAAAAATATGTATTGTATTTTTTTTACCGTGACTAAAAACACTGAGAATGCCGCTGACAACTTCTAAAATGTTACTATACTAATTGTAAGGGAAACTTCTGTGTAGCAATGCAGTGGGAGTCACCGACTCATGAAGGAGACACAGGAGGAGCAGGAGTTCTGATGTCAAACACTGGTATTTAATACAAGCATCGGCCGGAGAAATTCACATAAAAAGTCACAGCAGTCAGAGGTTCTGACTACACGGGTGGGTTGCCAGGTCAATTCTGAATCAGCCTGTGTCTTGGTAGACCATTTAACTAGTTTACAGAGAGTCAAATCAGCATATTTGGGCATGGGCCTTGATACCTGGAGACTGTCTCTGACCCCACTGCTGTGCTTTGATGACAGCATTCTCAGAGTCGTATAACTCCCTATTTCCTCCACATCAAGAGATAAGGATCAGGGCTGATCGTAAACGTCAACACACAGAGAAAGGGTCAAATTCCTGAAGACAGAATTATTCCCTCACAGTAATCACAGATGTTGGTAATCAACAGGTATCTGCTTACCTTTGTATTATGTAGGGCCCTGGTTAGTTGTCAGTGGTATCCGGGTGTCCGCCCTGGACTGAATTCCGTCCGCTGTCTGCCGGTGACCCTTCTATAGACCAGCTCTCATCACGTCGGGACGTCACCAAAGTTGTTGGAGCAAAACCACCTGTCGCGGGCCTCACCCCACCTGTGCTCCGCGCCGTTCGTTGGATGAGACTGGTCAGATTAAATAAAGAAGGAGTTCAAACACCGGAATAAAAATTATAACAATAATCTGATTTAATGGTAAAAAATACAATACAAGTTACAGGGTACCCTGGGTCTACCCCGGGCCCCCAGTTCCACTGCCGTGTGATACAGATATCGGGACCGGACAGTCCGAACCAGGGGCCTTTTGCATGACTAAACATTCAGTTTACATAGACGGGTTTGGGGGCGGAAGTGTGTCGGATGTTCCCCCCCATTTTACTCCTAAGCGAATCAGAGTTCTGGGAAAAAGCGTTCTTCTTGTGAACAGAGCGTGAGATCTTCAGAGACACCCAAGGACAGAATCACTTTTTATCTTGCACCTGTATTCACTCCTTTACTTTCCCAAGGGATATTTCACACAAACTATTCTTTCCCAGACAATCAAACATTGTACACGGATATATTGGTACACAGATATATGGGGGCTTTGAGATTATATGGACCCCAAAATGAACCTTGAAAGAATATGTGTGTGTGTGCTAGATATCTGAGTCAGCGTGTAAGTGGGGATGTGTGTGTGTGAGTTGGTAAGAATATGTGTGTGCTGATAAGAATGTGTGTGTGCTGATTTCTGAGTCAGTAGAGTGAAACAAAGAGGATTATATATATATGATCACTTGAAAACAGTTCAGAATAATACATGTTTACCTTAAAACAGTCTAGAATAATACATGATTACCTTAAAACAGTTTAGAATAATACATGATTCACTTTAGTTCTTACTCAATATCAAGCCACAATTACTGCTTTTATTTTAAATCGTATCATTTCGGACTTTTGTTGCCGTCTGTGAGGAAAATAAATGGGGCTCAGAGCCTCAGGATCTGGATCTGGATTAATACTGAGCAGAACCCAGAGGTATCACGCTCAGTGGGGGATGGATGATCCCCGCTAAATGTCTCTTAAAATTTGCCGGAAGCACTCCACGGTTTCTGCCATGACCGCTTCTTCTGGTAGCAAGTTCCACTCTCTGATTGTTCTCGGAAAGAAGGAGTATTTAAGAGTGTCACTAGTTGCGAAAATTCGCTCGAAGTTCAAAGAGTTGGCTTTGCGGGTTGCACTTCTTCTAACTGGTTCTAGGTACATTGATGAATCAACGGCTGAGATGTTATGGACAATCTTGAAGAAGAGAACCAAACGAACCAATCGCCGCCTTTCACTTAATTCCACCCAGTTCAACCGCTTGAGCATTTCTGTGACACTGCTGTCCCATTTATAATCTCCAAATTTGCACCTCTTCTTTGTACTGATTCCAGGGCATCACTGTCTTTATCAGTGTAGGGGTCCCAGACCGAGCTGGCGTACTCTAGTTTGGAACGTACTAGGGCCACAAAAGCTGTCTCCTTCAGTTTCTGGGGACAGCGTCGCAGGTTCCGGCGTAGGAAGCCGAGCGAACGGTTTGCCTGTGTTACAATTTGGCCAATGTGTTGGCCAAATTTCAGGTTGTTATGGATTTCTACCCCAAGATAAGGCTGGTGGGTCACCTCTTTTAACACCTGGCCACATAGAGTATAGTTTTTAATGTGCGGGTTTGTTGATCTGCTTGTTCGTAGGACGTAGCACTTACTAGTATTAAAGCACATTCCCCAAGTGTTAGCCCATTCCTGAAGTCTAGTCAGGTCACCCTGTAGGTCTTCTTGGTCACTTCCATTTTTAATAGGCCTGTAGAGCAGGCAGTCATCCGCGAATAACCGCACTGTAGATGCTACATGTGACGGCAGGTCATTAATGTAGCATAAGAAAAGCAATGGACCCAGCACAGTGCCTTGTGGGACACCAGAGTCAACGTGAACTGTACTTGATTTCACCCCTTCTACGACTACTTGTTGGCTCCTTTGCATAAGAAAGGTTGTGGTCCAATCAAGTATTGGGCCGGTTATACCCATGTGGGCCAGCTTTAGCAACAGGCGCTTATGTGGAACCGTGTCAAAAGCCTTTGAGAAATCAAGGATTGCCACATCGACTTGCAATTTCTGGTCATGATATTTTGCCAGGTCATGCATTGTGATTAGGAGTTGAGTTTCACACGAATGGTTTTGTCGAAATCCATGCTGGAACGGGGTGAGGACATTATGCCTTTCCAGGTGATTCAACAGGTGTTTGCAAATGATGTGTTCCAGGAGTTTACAACATACTACTGTCAGGGAAACTGGTCTGTAATTTGCAGCTGTGTGCCGGTCCCCTTTCTTGAATATAGGCGTAACGTTTGCCTGCAGCCAGTCATCAGGTAGATTTCCTGTTTGCAGTGACTGCGTGAATACGCACTTGAGCAGTGGGCCTATATGGGGGGCCAGCATTTTGAGTATACGATTGGGTAGACCATCTGGGCCGCTAGCCTTGTTGATCTTAATATTTGCCAGTAGTTTGGTCACTCCTTCAGTCGTGATGATCAGGTCTTCTATCTGCGGGGCTGGTTCTCCTGATATAGAGGGCTGGCTACCATCATCCTTAGTAAATACAGATTTAAATGGTTTGTTGATGAATTCAGCCTTGTCTTTGCTGCTACTGTAGAGGTCTTCACCCTCTCGAATAGGGGAGATTCCAATGTTGTCCGCTCCACACTCTTTGACATATTTCCAGAATAGTCTGGTATTGTTTTCAGCAAGACTCTGGGTGAGTGTGTTTTCGATATAGTCCCAGTGTGCACTGCGAAGGTTATTTTGAACATGTTTCTTTTGGTAGCGGAAGTTTTCCCAATCATGAGTTTTGCCTGATCGCTTGGCTTTGTTGTATAACTTCTTCTTATTTTTTATTTGGCGTTTCATGCAGTGAGTGAGCCAGGGCAGGTTGTGCCGTGTGGTAGTGAACTTGGTCGGGATATGCTTATCCATCTGTGAAAACAGTTCGTCTCTGAGCATATTCCAGTTGTCATTCACAGTTCGCTGGTTTTCTGTTCTAACAAATTCTGTGCTGAACACTTCCAGCTCCGTTTGGATGGCTACCCAGTCTGCTAATGAAAATTTGTAAATTTTTCTCTGGGCTTTCTTTGTATATACAGGATGTATACTAGAGTCCATCATGACAGCACAGTGATCTGATATGCCTGGTATTGTTTGCACATTTTGCACGAGCGTTTGATTTGAAGTGAATATCAAGTCTAATATGTTCTGTTTTCGAGTAGGCTCGAGTTGTACTTGTGTTAGTGAGTATTCTTTGACTATGTCTAAAACATGTTGGTTTAGGGCTATGTTGTTTGTCCCTGGTTGTTCATTTTCCCAATCTATACCAGGTGCGTTGAAGTCACCACCTAGAATTATTGTTTTTTCTGATGCGTTACCAGGCAATAGAGAAATTGATTTCCGAAGCTCATCCAGTTTGGTGTGATGGTCACTTGGTGGTCTATAGAAGCTACCAATGTAGAATGTTTTGCTCGCTTGGGAAACCTTGACCGAGACCCACATGATTTCAATTTCTGTGTCTGTGGTTGCAATCCTTGTTGCTGTAAAGCCTTCCTTTATGCCGATGAAGACTCCACCTCCGTTTATATTGCGATCCTTCCTAAAGATAGTATAGTGTTTGGGGAATATTGCACCATTCTTTATGGTTTCATCTAGCCATGTCTCGTTCCCAATTATGCAATCTGGTTTGGTGTCATCGATGAGAGCATGCAGGTTGGGGGTCTTGCCCTTTACACCACCACAGTTAATCAAGATTGTTCGCCATTGATTATGTCTGTTGGTTGTGGTCCCTACAATGTTGTCGGCTGAGTCATCCGCTGAGGTTGTGTTTATGGTTGACAGGCTTTCACTCACTTCTTGGTCACTGATTTCAGATTGGTTTTCATTTGTCAATATTACATTGTTGGTGGTGGTTGCTGGGTGTCCATTTTCTCTATATTGGGTTATGGGTTCGAGATCTATTCTTGCTTCCTTAGTTTGACTAGTCGCAGGTTCCAGGGTGGACGGAAGATGTAGTTTTTTGACTCATCAGCTGCTGTTTTTGCCTTGGCCTCCTCGACTTTATGCCTGATGAGTTCACGGTCTTCCTTGTTGTAGTCATTTGAAATGCTTATTCTCTGATACTTGTTTTCACTGTTTTTTTGTTTCCTCACATTCTTGAATATTTTTCTTTGTCATCCCTGTTGTTGAGGACAATTTTTAATGGTCTGTTCCGTTTGGGGCCCTGGGTAGCCTGTGTTCCTAGTCTGATAACCTGCTTGGTCCCGAGTTTCCCTATTTCAAAAATGTTTTCACAAAGACTGTCAAAGAACTGAAATCTGTATTTTTAAAAATCTTTGTGAAATCTGTGACACATAAATAAAAACAAAACGGTTTTAATTAGGTCAACTAAAATATGCGTCACATCCACATCCTGCTACGGTCCCGCGCTAGCGCCTTTTCTTGCAGGCGAATAACCTGACCCCCGGCTCGATGAGCGAACTATGGATAAATCAAAGAAAAGTATCGGAGGAACACAGGATTTAATTCTGCGTGGACAGAGTTATATGCTTTCACAGCAAACGATGCTGATTTACCGCTATGTTTGATATGTAGAGAGAAGTTTTCAAAGGTGCTGCAGCCTTTACCTATCGAGGAACAACCAGGGAACAACACGGGAGAGGAAGACAGCTGACGATCTTCAGTCATAATTCAATGGGGTATGTAATTTATTTCAGAAAACACTTTTTGTTATATTCCATGGAATGCTCTTAACGTCCCGATAGCAATGAATACATTAAATGCTTTGACAATAAATACATACAAACATCTCATCTGTGGAAGCCGTAGCGCAGTAAAAAGTACGACCAATCATCTGAGCCGGCCCGGCTAAAATGACTGGATGGCCTATCTGCCTGTCAGCCTTCCATCTGTGCACAAACTTATCTCGTGCCCTCATTGGTCATGTGCGCGTTCGTGTGTGTTGGAGGAGGGGCTCTGTAAGGAAGTCTGAAGGAAGGGGCAGATTTCTTCCGGTTGTGTATTTTCAAATTCTAGCGCACTCGAGCTGGTTTCTCCCATAGGTTCATCCATTCTTACCTACCCTACCTTTAACTCTTTTTAGGGTGCAGCTATATGTTTTATTTATTTCAACGTGGGCCCATTTTAATTATATATTTTTTCCTTCAAATGTGCAGAGGACTCCCCAAGTGCTGTAAAGTAGGCCTGTGTATTATTTGTAATTATCCTTATAGGAGTTCTTTGTTTCTTAATAGAGGTTAACAGTTTTATATAATGTAATAAATAGCCTAATAAATGCAAAAAACTGTAGTTTTTGTCTGATATAACAATAAATACAACTTTATAAGCTATCAAGCTATGAAATATGTTTTGCGGCTCCAGACAAAAAATGTTTTGGGAAAAAGGAGCAAAATGGCTCTTTTGGTCAAAAAGGTTGAAGACCCCTGGTTTAGGACTATAGTCCCCGTGATTAATCTTCAAGCTCTGGGATTGGATGTTGGAGTGGTCAAGGTTACGCAGAGCGTCAAACAGCTGTTTGAAATGGAACGAAACCATGCCAGACTATCCCCCCCCCCCAGTACTACTAGGGTTGGGTATCGTTTGAATTTCCACGATTCCGATTCCGATTCTAGTTTTCGATTCCGATTCTTAACGATTCTCAATTCCGATTCTTTGAGGGGCAGGGTAAAACATTTTTTACATGCTTCTTCCACCAAAAAAACAACATTTATTTGTTATTATTATTTACACAGGTTAGTTTACATATTTACAATATTCACATGAATCAGTCTGTTTATATTCTATGTAACTGTAACCTGAGAACCACTGAAGCTACAACACAGCAACAGTCCAACTTTTAAAGGAAACCCCCCCATTTAAAAACAGTTCCTGTTGAGGAAAACAAGCATATCTGCCTTCTCAGGCAGTATGTGTGAGCGTTCAGCACAGATTGTGTCACCAGCAGTCGAGAAAACACGTTCACTGGGTGTAGAGCAGGGGTCTCCAACCTTTTTTAGGGTGAGAGCTACTTTCAAAAAATAAAACAAGTCGTGAGCTACTTTTACTCCTCTTTTTTTTGCAATGTATATATTTAGCACATGTTAACATTATTATATGCTTATCTTTAACCTTTGTGTGCTGTTTGGGTCTGTGGGACCCGTTTGCAGTGTTTACTAAAAGAAAATGTATGCAATTTAATTCTTTTAACCTGCTTTATTTCCTCTAGGGGAGTCCGGGGGCATGCACCCCCGGGAAGATTTTTTTTTAAATGTTGAAAATCCATCAATCTGGTGCACTTTGAGCACAAAATAAATGTATGGATACAGCTCTCAACACTCATATGAAAGGGAGCTGTATACCTTTCAATAATCCAAACATCTTTAGAATATGATCACAACCAATAACAAATCATTTAACTTGTGTATTCTTATCTTATGTTACCTAGTTAGCATTTTTTCTTTCTATTTATGCATATTTTACTAATCACTCCCCTTTTAAATACAATATAGTACACATTGGACTGATTTCTTACTTTATTTGTTACAACTATTAAATAGATAAAGGTGTGCTCTCTCTCTCTCTCTGTCTCGCTCGCACACAGAGACTGTGTGCTCATCCATGGCAATGACGGCTTGCGTTAAAAAATAATAATAAACATATTTGTAAAGTGGGGGGACACAAACAGGATTTCGAAAAGTGGGGGGGACTGTCCCCAGTGGAAATTACGCTATGCGTGTGTGTGCGTCAAGTGCAATAAATATGCAAGTTGCAACACACACACAGTAAAACTCTGCCCCTCATGTGTTGTACAGTATAGGCTGGCACGACTAGGCTGTGTGTTCAATGGGGCTGATGTGCTGTGTAGATTCTGCCAGAAGGAAAGGTTAAACTCCTTATGCAACACAGTCTCACTCCATAATCGTCCAGGAGCGACGCTTGGTCAGGGTCCTGTGGCGTCCAGTTGTGACGCTCCTAAATTCCTTCAGCTTCATAAAGGGACACAAATGGCTTTCAACGGATTGCAATGTCTTCCCATCTGCGGCAGGATTTGACGCTCATGGAAGCACGGCAGTCATTTGTATCGGCTGACTCTGGGCTGCCCTTAAAGGCAATGTGAGCGCCCGTTCCCATTGGATAAAGGAGAATTGCACACCCGGAAGTAAGTACACCCATTACTGTCGATTGATTTTACAGTGATATCTGCACTACTCATCGACTAAAAAACACCAGATTATCACACAACATTGATTGGTTTAAATTGTATGCAATGCTTTTGTGTTTTTCCCCTTCAATTCTGAGAAACAACTTGTTTTCTCTGAAATGTGGAGCGCCAAAGAGACTACACTACCCACAATCCCCAGCTATTGTTGTGACGACGCCTGTCCGCTTTGCGACAGACCTCATGATGAGTCAACAAGCTCTGTTATTGGATGAAACATCAATTCATACAAAAAAATGAGTTTTGGATGGCCAAAGACACTACACTACCCAGAATCCCCAGCGATCGTCGCGACCACGTAGTTCGCGTGATACATTGCTCAGCCGGGAAACTTGAAACACCAGACCAAGGTACGTTGTGGGACATTCTACCAGAAACGTATATTATCTGTCCTGGGATTGTTAAAGTGAATACAAATTATAATCCATAAAATATCTTAAAACTGATGAGATAGTTGTGTTTTGTGAGTTGTTTGTACATAGGTCTGTGATTCATTAGGGTTTCAGGTGTTTTTTTATTTATTTAAAAACACTTTTGAAAAATAGAAATTCTTAAAAATGGCCTGTCCCCAGCCAAATTGGAGCGATGGGTTAACATTTCTTAATGAACTAAAAACTTTTATTTAAAAAAAAAACGTCATTAATAACACATTTAACTTGTTATCTTTTACCACAGTTCATTGAAAACATTGAATAATGCTTACATTTGACCAAAAAATTGTGTTTTACAACTGTCCCCATGTTTTTGGTCAGTCCTGTCACGCTTCATAAAATACTCCATAAAAATGTGTGTAATACACCTTTAAGAACATGATTGTGAAGGAGTTACATCATCTGACTGAGGAGGAGCTAACAAGAAGTGGGTAAGTTCTGTCCTTGAATTTTAATATTTTAATCTTGTTTTTACACCTTTTTTTTGTACGTGGACAAGCTAAAGGGTCAGGCACTGTCACGGTCAAATATCCCAGAAAATGATTATATTGTTTTGCTTTTTAAAAAATGTATAAAAGTTCACTAAAATCCCTTGCTAGCAAGCTAACTATTTTTAAGCTAACATGTTGAAATGCTGAGTAATGGCAGTTAAAATGGCCGACGGTCAGGCCCTGTCACGTCAGGCCCTGTCACGTCAGGCCCTGTCACGTCAGGCACTGTCACAAAACAGCCAAACACTTCAGAGACATATTTTGTATATATCTGAGACCTCTAATATATATGAATGAAAAGCAGTATAGAGGACCTTTAAATACCTGTTAATATTGTGATGGGGGTTATTATCTTTAAGTAACAATGGCAGTAATTTGTTTGAATTCATGGAAATTGCAGTTTAATGGCTCCAGTCAGTGCAGCTGAGAGACAGAGGCAGTGTCGGGCGCGCAGAAATGCAGAACCTGATAGAAAGGAAAGACATCTTCAGAGAGAGAAGGAGAGATGGAGGCAGAAAAAAGAAAGTAGGAAAACTATTGACGAGTTGAGTAAGAGAGAGCAAAGACACAGGCGTAAGTTATGGCGAAAGCAACAACAACGATCTAGGCTCAAGAAAAAAGCCACAGTTCCAGAACCAGAGCCAGGGACAGGGCTTTCAAGGTTAGAAAAGACTACCTTCATTTTACAACTTTATTTTACAGTCTAAATATCAGTGTGATAACATGGTAATATACAATTTAATATCAAGTAAACTAAACAGAATGACCTTTTAATTTATATGTTTGAATGACTGTTAAAGGGAATGTAACTGTATGTTCAATGTATGTTACAGGCAAAAGAAAGAGGGGCGAAAGCATTCCAAGAAAGAGAGGAAGAAGCTGCATATACAAATCAGAGCACAAAATAAGGCCTTAGCAGCAGAAAAAAAGGAAAAAGAGAGATATAAAAAAAGGTTCCAACGGGTGTTAATGAGGTCAGGTTCTCCAGCAACAAAAGCTAGATATCTGAGGCCAAGAAGCAGTCCAAATGCAAGGAAAACCCTGTTCCATGACGCATTGATTGAAGATCTACAAAGCCATATTGAACAAGCTGGTAATAGTCAGGAAAAAAGACTAATCATCAACCTGATGACAGGGAGGATTGTCAAAAAATACAGGTTGCAGAAATATGCCCAAAGTACCTTTGGTTTTACCCAAAGGCGATGGAAAACAGTAGGAGGTAATCCATACTCTTTCTCAAGGAAGAAATGTGTCCGCATGGAAGAAGAATATAAAAACAAAATAAGAGCCTTTTACACAAGAGACGATGTGAGCCGTATAACAACAGGAAAAAAGCAGACTTTAACACATGCCAAGGTCAAGATGCAAAAAAGATTGCTCATGGACACCTTGCACAACCTGCACAAGAAGTACTTGGCAGAGAACTCAAGGAAATCAGTTTCCTATTCTCTGTTTTGCAGACTTAGGCCCTACTGGGTTGTGCACCCATCACTTTCAGATAGGGAAACATGCTTGTGCAAACTGCATGAGAAAATAAATAAACTCGACTTCTCACTTAATTTTCGATAACATTCAAGCATAACACAAATAAAATATCTCTAGGCAGCAGGATTCATAAGATATTAAGAGAAACTTAAAGAAAATGTAGTTTGTAACTAGGGCTCATTTAGAAGCTGGCATTAGCTACGTGTTCGGCTAGCTAGCTAACCAATGTTAGTACAATGTAGTAGTAGTAGTCATCAAAGGAGCTATAGCACTTTTACTTGTATCGCTCATCAAAACAAAGAGGACTCTCTGGAGCGAAAGTATTTGTAATTATTATAATTTATTCGACACTTGGATAATAATATTCATATTAGTAGATATTTTATGTCGCTGGTCATTTGTTATTTTTACCATAAGCTGTCATCAAGAAGGAATACCATCATGTAATGTCATGATGTTTATATGTGAACAAATTACACAGTATATTACAACTCAGTACACATTAGCCTAATTATTAACAGAATGTTGTTCAATGTTCAATGTTGTTCAAAATGGATTCACTTAGCATTGGCGTTTAAGTGTTACATTCTATTATACAAAAACCCCACTTGTCATTTGTGTTTGAATATATTGAATATTCACATACATATGAATATATTAATTAGATTCAAACCATTGGAAGTTTGCGCACTATCTGAAGTATTCACAGCATATTAGACTCTATCTTCTATCTCTCCAATTGCATTTAATATTGAGCATGAACTTAATAACATATTTGTGTATTTGAAGAGAAATTGATCAACTGACAGCAAACATTTTTGAGATAATCTCTCTGTTTAACTTTCATTTGCAGAATGACAAAGCCCAAAGATAAACTGTGCCCCTCCTGCCAGGCCTCAAATTCCCTTGGGTGGAAGACATGTGTGGCATGTGTCTGCCCCCTTCAAACCAATGAGAAATTAAAAAAGAAAGAAGCCCAGATAAAGGACTCTAGCTGGGGGGCCTCAGTAAAAAGTAATAGGAACGCCAGCAGGACCATTAAGTCGGCTGAGCTATCGGTGAGTTTAAATGACTTATTATTGAAGATGTTTGGCCTCCCAGACGATTACATATCTTATTTGTCAAACAGCCTTGCCCTCAGTGAATGTGAAACAATTTTTAGGGCTTTAACAAACCAAAATATTTGTATCATTGATCAATGTGCCTGTTACTCACACTTCTCACTTACACTTATGTAATAGGTAATGCATAAAATATAATACAAATATTGTGAAGGATACACATAGCACCATAGCTGCGAAGAGCTGAGCAAAAAAATACTTGCAAAGCCAGTGAAGTTGAAGCTTTTGAACTGGTCTTGCTTCACATACCTAAACTCTATGCAATCTTTTTCACTCCAATTCTTGCAGGTTCTCAAACTGCACGCCCTTGGCTCCTGCCCGGTCCTTTTCCTTGCCAGTCAGGGCCGCAGTGGGGAGATCCGTGGGGATCTTGTCCACCATTTTGGTAATGCCGATGGGCTCTTAAAGGAGTTACTCCTCAAAATGAGGAAACTGTACGAGCACCTCCTAAAAAGTAAGATCATCCTTTTAATTTATTATCTCATTGTGTAGTCGTCCATGGGCTTTGTGTCAATGCATTCATCAAATTCACACTTCTGTTACATCTATCCCGTTATATCATTAAAATGTCATCCCCCCTGAGCCTTTTTTATATAATACAACTTATACTGTATTATAGAACAAAGGCTGTCAACATGTGCTTGTCAGGGCCAGCATGTTATCAATGTGAACACTAAGATACTAAGTGCAGTTACCTTTTTGTTTTGTTTTTATTTATAATTAATTATTTGTATGCATATTTCTTTATTTTGTATTGTGTTTTAAGCCTGTACAGCACTTTGGACAACATACGTTATTTTGAAATGTCCATCCATCCATCTTCTTCTTCCGTAATACAAACACATCTCTGCAGGCATCATAAAGATATGAGGCTGCTCTGATTTCCCAGTTTGTAACTCTAGCCTCCTCTCTTCATGTCTTAATCCCTCTCACATGAGATGGGAGAAGAGGAGGAGACACCTCGAGAGACGAGTTGAGGCAACAGACATTCAATGAAATTAGACATCATGACACTCCTACCTCGCACCCTAATGTCCAGGACACACATGATGCCTAAGCTGCACGTGTGCTTAACAATAACATTATGGCTTATGCTTTTTATCTGGGCATCCATAGAAACATGTCAGAGCAGCCACAGTTTCCACATGAGTAGCACAAGTCATGCCTATTTTCTTCTGTGACACGCACGTGGTTCTATGCAAATATATACCCTGCAACAATAAGGAGGCTGTGGCTCAGTGGATAGTTTGATGGACTTCGGATCAAGGGAGCACAGGTTCAAACCCCACTGCAGTCAGCATGTCGTTGTGTCCCTGAGACACTTCACCCCAAAGTGCTCCTGTGGGGATTGTCCACAGTACTGAATGTATGTAAGTCGCTTTGGATAAAAGCATCTAACAAATGACATGTAATGTAATGCAACAACCTGTAAAAAGTCTTATCACCATGTTTCATTACACATTTCATGTATTTATCTGCAAGTTTTAAATGATTTCTAGTTTAATGAGAGAAGCTGCTCCAGACTGCAACTACATGTTCATTATGATCATGGTCTTAAATAAATACGATAAGTTGTTGTGTTAAACACTGATATGAGAAACATAGCAATATGTCTACAAACATTATTTTCACACAACCTGCATTTCATTCACTTAAGAACTATCTGGTTGATTTATAATAAGAAGGAAATTCAATGCATTTTATTAATTTCTTGCAAGTAAGGCCAAAAATAAGTCTTCCTTAAAATTAGTTCTGTTAATTTTCCCTTGTATTATTTTCAACATTTGCAGTTTGGTTTGATGAACAACAAGCCCGGACAACTTCTGCTGGTCCTGGATCACCACCTGGTCCTGTAACCCCGGGGGAAAACATTCCACCAGCCTCCCCTGGACCAGAGCCAGAACCAGAGCCAGAACCAGAACCAGAGCCGGAATTTGTCCTTCAACTTTTTCCTCTTGCTTCACCATCTTTCCCGTCTCAGCCTCTTCCTCCACTCTCCTCCCAGCCTCCTCCCTCCCCCTTCTCTTCTCCTACACCTCCTACACCCTCCCAGCCTCCTCCCTCCCCCTTCTCTTCTCCTACACCTCCTGCATCCTCCCAGCCTCCTCCCTCCCCCTTCTCTTCTCCTACACCTCCTGCATCCTCCCGGCCTCCTCCCTCCCTCCCCCTTCTCTTCTCATACACCTCCTACATCCTCCCTCTCGTCCCAGCCTCCCCCATCTAAAAAGAGCCGAAGAAGAGGTTCGATTTGCACTATACTAAATACATCTTTTTAAATTATTGTTTGGAAGACTTATTACCTAATTATTAAAATTGTATTTTTTATTTTTAGAATGCAGGAAACACAGGAACCAGAAGGTGTTAATGTACCAAAGCATTGTGGAGAGAAGAGTTTTGCATGTAAGTATATTCTAATTTCTTCCTTTTTGTTTTTCTTGTTAAATAACATAAAAACTTAACAGAACATTATTGGTACCGTCTACAGACCACATGTTACTTGTTAGACGCTTTTATCCAAAGCGACTTCCATACTCAATACTGTGGGCAATCCCCACAGGAGCAATTTGGGGTGAAGTGTCTCAGGGACACAACGACATGCTGACGGCAGTGGGGTTTGAACCTGTCCCCCTGATCCGAACACCAACGCACAACCCACTGCACCACACGCCTCCATCAGTGAGATATCTGCACAGAGCCCAAACGATACTCACCCCCTGATCCCACCGGGCGCTTCTACGCCACGCCACGCCACGCCACGCCACGCCACGCTACGGGGGTTTTAGCGATCGCGGCCACTATAGTCAATGGGTGCTATCCCACGAGACCCGCGACGCCACGCTCCGCCGCGACTCGAAGCGTCCCAGAAGCTCCTCGCCGCAAGGAATTTCTAAAATATAGGATGAATCCTATTTTTGACGCGGCGCAGGACCGCTTACGCGGCGCAGGACCGCTTCCGCAGGCAGGAAGTGGAACGTTCTTCTGGCCCAGGCCCATCCCCCAAATAAACACGCTTGCAGACCCCCTTTCACAACACGACATCCAAAATGGACGAAGAGCGTTTCATAATCGAAGTGGAAAAACATACTATTTTGTATGACATAACCCATCAGTACTATAAAGACAACGTCAGGAAGGACAAGGCCTGGTCTTTAGTCGGCGGAGTTATTGGAGTGGAAGGTAAATATTAATGTTTTAAAGTTAATGAATACTTGTATGTACAGTACAGAGCCATTCAGTAGTTTAACATGTTGTGAAAGTCATAACAAAAACGTTTTAGTAAACTTGCATTTCACAAGAAAGTAAGATCTTATTTCCTATATCAAAATATAAACATATA